>JTDE01001460.1:107053-143651 GCA_014338405.1 Paragonimus skrjabini miyazakii | reverse complement strand
GGTCCACATCTACAACCACCGAGCCGTGGTAAAGCTAGGACAGGACAGTCCGTATTCAGCCAATGGGTTGCTTTAATATGCCTAGCTTTGAATTGCAAACACATGAAGAGAAGTCCGTTCTCTCTACTGTAAAACCGCCACTTTTCATAGCATTCGCGAAAGAACGTCACGCGGAGTTAACTATATCAGGTGGCAAGGTTTAGCAGATCTTTCTCAACTGATTCACAATGGCTGCGGTAGTCAAAGTGCTATCCAGGAGATTGTTTAGAGACGGTGTTACTACGTATAATTGGAAGATGCTGCCTTGGAGAACCCAATACATATGATCTTTTGAATTGACCTTATGTTTTTTGATGTTGTTTTGTGGTAATATCAGCGATGTGATGGCACTTAGGGAGAACCGCGGATTGCATGGACTCGTAGTCATATAGATGGCGATAGTCGTCTATCTACTCCTACAAACCCTCAATCACGATGAGGACAAATCTCCTCAGAAAACTCCTTAAAGAAGGAACTAGCAGATGATCTCAGTGCGATCACCTTGGAAAGATGGATGCACACTCAGAGTGGAACCTTGGCCATTCTGTTCTGATTAAACTTAATTCGGCCGGCTTGATCCCGCTTAAACTTACGGAACAGGTTTTCAATGGCACTCAAAAGCACCCGCCACCAAGTTCCATAAATACCACTCAAACCTAATGAGCCAAACTACAGGCTGAAGCAACGGAGTCTAAAATTATACCAAACGCATAGCTATTTGGTTTGTTCATTCGCACTACAACAGCGCATGAGATAGTGACCTCTTCAGACCGACAACCAAGAACTTACTGACTGATTCGGTACAGAAATCCAGTGACCTGGTACGTCGACTCAAGACGTCAAAACTCTTTAGTCAGCTGTCGGTTTTCGAGTTGCCTGCAACATTACGCGAAGCTAAGCCAGCTTGGTTTTCTTTAGATTGCACAAGGTTTCATTGCTTGAGTGCCAACGATTGGTAAATCGTGGGAAGGCGGTTGGACAAAGACATACAGAAGAGAGTAGATATGTTAGAAATATAGTTGAGAACCAGTACGCAATCTGTTTTGAAAAAATTTCCCAAGATGTTAGGGGTGGGCCCCTCTACTCTCATGGTCACAACTGTTACTAACATTTCGATTCGCAAACTGGCTAAAAATACAGTATGCACATTAAGACGAACCAGGGAAATTGTAAGTTTTGTAGGGCAGAAAGCGGAGAAAAGTGTAGAGGGAAGGACATTAACTTGGACAGCACAGAGATCTACTGCATGATCACCACTGGTTCCTTTTCTCCGCCTGTCCTATGGGATAGTTAAGTAAAGCACGAAGTTGTGAGCAGCGAGCTGGCATTCGTGGGATTGTTTCGCGTTAGCGGAACCTGTGTGACGCGTTGTTTATGCTGAGTGATCGAGGGAGTTCCTGTGCTACGAAGGCACACCAACGAATTTCATAAGTACTGATATAATGATCATACCACGCTTTTCTAATAGCTCAGATCACTGTAAGTAGCTTGCGCACGAACCAGCATGATTTCGTAGTCATACGTGAAGACCGCACAAACACTGGTATTGTGAATTCGGCATTTCACTGATGACTTAAATCATACCTGCTCTACAGATGGCATAATTCGGCAAACGCCACCGGTGCTCTAGCCATGTGATGTTAAGACTCAGTGTTCAATCGCCAAACATATGTTTATATAAAATGTGCCGTGTTAGTTGTGGATGAACTCCCTATAACCGCGAACCAATCCCAGTCACTAGAAGTGTGCGGAATGAAACATCAGGGTGATATCGCAGAGTTTTTCTAGGATGTACTGATACCAGGGAATTTTTTCTCAAACTAATATCTCGTTAGTCGTTTCGTTCATTTTTATACGGGTTCCACACAAAGCCAGTTGGACAATTCACTGCTTCGTCCATAAAAATCGTCAGAAACCTTTCATTCCAAAAAACAATACTGGTTGGTGGCATCCGATTCGGGTTAGCCTGTCACAGTGACCGAAGCCCAAGGACGCGTGAGCTTAACCATAATCACCAGTGATTTGCGCTGCACCACTTGTGGTTCCACTCACATACCACGCATCCAGTGAAAACCCGAAGGAATAAGAGTGAGTGAGGTCATTATATCCAGTGAACCAATGCTGGTTAGCCACTTGATAGGCTAGCGTGAGACTGAACTTCCTATCTTTCGGGAAATAAACTGAGAGAGACTCTAATGATATGACATAAACTAGGAAGAACAAGATTAAAACTGTAATGCAAGAAGTAATTCGGTATACAAGTAAATGCTAGGGCATTCTAGAGAAGTGGGAAGAAAAATAACCCTTAAGGATGGACGGGAAGAAAACAGAAAGAAAATTCACCATAAAACACACCGACAAAACTGAGGAAAATGAAGGATAGACGGTCATAGAAATCTAGGTTTCCGAAAAGTGGAGCGAATGAATTGCCAAACTACGAGGGTCGTTGATCGATGTGAACAGAAGAAATGGATATAACGGAAAAAAACCTACTTGACTCTAACTTGCTCGTTGTCTCTTGGCCGAAAGAGTACTATGAGCAGGTTGATGACGTATTAATCCCAAGTGGACAGCGCATTCACTGCAGCACACATCGCAACACCATATAATCATGTCACCAAGACCTATAGCACCGATGGTTCCCTTGTGTACAGCTCAGTTCCCTTCACTGCCGCGCAATAATTGCCCATTGGACTTGCAGACGCCTGTCTGGATCATATTTCTTCAGACCGCCCGGCTCAACGCCAACTCTTCCCAACATCTAAAATCAGCGCTACAGCGCGAAAGACCTACTTTGATAACATCTTCCTTTGACCACCAGGATTTCGCTTACCTGGTTTCAGTTGTCTGTAAAGAAGCTGCTTTAGAATCCTGTCATCGCTCATCCGACGGACGTGATATGGACAACGAAGCTGATTGAACATCAGCATGGCTTCCATTCCATCTACGACAGCTTGTCGCAGTACTTCTGTGTTAGGAGCTAAGTCCGACAACCGAATACCCAGGATACATCTTGGACAGTGCAACTGGAAACTGATACAACGTCCAAGTTTCATTGTCGTACAGCGGTATAGACAACACTACTCAGCGGTGGACACAGAGCTTAGTGGCATTCTTCAGGCTGTGGTTCTTCCAGCCACGTCTCTCAAGACGTCCGAATGCAACATTAATCTTCGCCACATGAGCTCGTAACTCGTGGTTTGCAGACAAACCTGTCGACAAATTGCTACCCAAGTAGTAGAAGTGGGTGCGGCTGTCGTCGGCATCTTCATTGATGCGAATCTCAGGCACAGGTGCAGGAACAGCACATCCTCCCGGAGAAAGCTGGAAGAGGGAAAATGTCTTACCCGTGTTGATACTTAACCCGGATGCGGTTGCTGCGGTTGCGGAAGCCGTGGTTAGTCGCTGTATTTCGTTCTCACTGTGTGCTAACAGCACGCCGTCGTCTGCGAACAAAACCATGCGCATCATTGAGGTATGTAGTCAGCATGGGGCGCCGAAACGTCAAATATTCAGCAGGCGTCCATCCGTCCGGTATTCAGTCTCAACGCCGTTCTTCTCAGAGTCCTGAAGAGCAACTCACAGCATGACAGTTAAGCAAAACCCAAACAGGACTGGAACTACGAAACAACCTTGCTTCACGCCAGTGACAGTGTCAACTTCATCAGAGGTCAATCCACTGGTTTGTATCTTCACCTTCATGTTCACGTGCAACGTTGCAATCAAATTGGCACACTCACCTGGACATCCACACTTACCAACCACCGTCAACAACGCCTTGCGGCTCACAGAATCGAAGGCCTTGGTGAAGTCTACGACGAGAGCATACAGGGGCTGGTTGGGTTCCCGGCACTTCTACAGAATCTAACAAGCAAAAAACACCAGGTCGATTGTATTGCAACTCGCTCGGAATCCACACTGCTCATCTGGAACACTGGCCTCCAATACATCCGCATTCAGTCAGTTAAGAGGGATTCTTGCAGGTACTATGCATGCGCAGCTCAGAAAACTGATGTCCCAATAGATGTCGGGGCACTGCTTGCTACCCTTACCTTTGAAAAAGGGTACGATAAGGGCATCACCTCGTGCTCCAAGAAGGAGTGAGCCAGTTGGAGCAGTACATGTTCCAGCGCCGATCCGGCATTCTTCAGGATCTAACCTGGTAGCCCATCTTCGCCTGTAGCCTTCCCGTTGTGCAGTTGACAAATCGCTCCCTGAAACTCTAGCACATTCGGGGTGAGAGAAAGTAAAGGCTTGATGGCCGGTTGCGGTCACTCAATCGATGGTAGCAGGACGATTTAGTAGGCTACCAAAGTGTTTGCGTCAGACCTTCGTGATGTATTCTGGTTGATTGTAGGATCATCCGATGTCCATGCCAATCAATGCTTTGGTAGACTGTACGGATGGACCAAAAATCGCCTTAAGCGAATCGTAGAACTGCTTGTATTGTCAACAATCGGCGTAGCACTGCATCCGCTCACTTTGCTTCCTCTACCATTTTTTCGGATTCCGCAAACAAGTCCTGCCATTTGACCGTTAGTACTTCGGAATGTCGCTCTCTTATCTTCATTGTCTGGGTCCATTTCTGGAGACGGCAAACGCCACATTCTCCTTTCGTACTAAGCTAAAGATAGCTGTGTTGCTGTCGTCGAACCAGTCCGGACGTTTTGGCGTCCGAAACCGATCGTCTCCGTGGCTGTTGCTGTGATCTCTTCCTTCAGATTTTGCCACATACCTTTGGAGATGGTGGATGCAGGAGGGTCTTTCAGATGAGTGGCAACTGCATAGTGAGAAATAATCATCGTCTCACGGTTCTCTAATCGTTTGTCATCCAACTTCTGCCGTTGCCCATATGATATGGAATAAACAGGCTTGCATACATGGATAAACAATTTGGTCCTGACCATTCTATAACCGCTTTGTGGGTGAGTCCACGAAATGATTTCGATCGTACCCAGCCGGAATCGAGTGATTGTAATAGCCTGCTCGTGAGTAGCACACAAGTACAGCAGACGATCACCGTTCTTGTTGACTGTACCAGTGCCGTAGGGTCCGATGACTCCAGGTCAAGCTACCAAATCGAGCCCAACTCGAGCGTTCAAGTCACCCAGAACAAACAATTGGTCACTCACCGGTGCCGGCCGGATTGCAGCGGACAGATGGTCTTAGAACTGGCCCTTTGAATCATTAATATGGCACATAGTCAGACCACAAACACTAAGACATGACACACTTACCTCGACAGGGTTGCAGGAGCATGAACAGGATTCGAGGGGTAATGACGTACGGTTCGCCTGTCATACTGCCCTGACGTGATCAGTTAACTACCAAAACCACGCGTTAGATGACTAGGCCTTGCTTGCATCCGATAAGCAAACACACAGCAAGCGAGTCTTGCTGATGCTGGTATCTTTTGAGTATCTTGCG
Organism: Paragonimus skrjabini miyazakii; assembly: GCA_014338405.1. Lineage (NCBI taxonomy): Eukaryota > Metazoa > Platyhelminthes > Trematoda > Plagiorchiida > Troglotrematidae > Paragonimus > Paragonimus skrjabini miyazakii. Next base: position 138,185 of record JTDE01001460.1, on the reverse strand, counting down.
TTGTGATACGTTATTGAGCAAGCCAAATGATACTCATTTTGGGTATGATTTCTGCGCTCAGCACAACGGTCACCTGTTGATGTACATGGTCGAGCGCTTCCATTTTGGTCATGAGCACCACCAGTTGCAACAGACCCTCTTACCAATCCTCAAACAGGTTTATAGGTAGCCAATTAAATACCCACAGACTCTGCAGTAAAGTTGCTGATGATGTTCTACACAGCTTCATCACAAGTATCATGAATAAGAACCAGCTCTGCGCTGTTTAGTTAACAACCTACCGACAGGTTATCCTTGAAATCGTGGTCAGGCAGTATGATCTAGTTCGTACATTAGAACCAGTTTACATACAACTGCTGTCCGATATGTTGAACTGAGCAAAACAATTAGCCGACACTCCCAGTATGACCACAATCAAACACAACCGCACAGAGAACGAAGTGGTCAACCGATGGTTCACGGGGCCAATCCTATTTCGAATAAATAAAATGGCACCGAAATACACCTTTGAGACTAACTTTGTGCGCAAAGATTTTAGCTTGTTGCAAGTTTTTTCGTCGGCTGGATGACATTTCAGGTCTCGTGCAAGAAATGTTATCCCCCATTGCATAAGTGATTCCTTCGAGACATCAGAACCAAAGACATCGATTCTAAACCACCATCAGAGGCATCTGTTTTGGCAGTTTGCACATTTCTAGAGGGGTCGTTTGGTGAACAAACACGATTCATACAGGAAACGTGCCACGCAATCTACCTAGGCCATTTCGTTTATTAAGTACATGTGTGAACACGTAATCCAATCATCAGGACCCAACTGAAATCCTTTTTCTTAGTATAAAGCGAACCGTTTATGATATTCACACTAACCGGTTTATTTCACCTTGATATATCAATATTTAGAACGAAACGGGGGGCCCCAGTTGTGTGATTTCATTGAATGTGTTGTACACGTCGATCTTAGCAAGGCAGTAATCTGCCTTCAGCATGACACCAGTTTGTGGTTAGATAAATACAGAAAGTAGAACAACGCGGATCAGTAGCGAAGTAACCAGACCGAAAAATTGCAGCCCGATTAGAGTTTTTGCAACGTGGATAAACAACCAAGCCCCAGAGTCCACAAGCGTTGCGGCAAACTTAGAGGGCGGCACAAACGGATATATTTTGCAGACTTGTGTTGTTGACCTCTCGAAGAAAGTGTACATCAAGGAGACCAGGTTTTAAGGCCTTACCACGAGGTATCTGTTAGTTTTAGAGTTTTCCATTAATTTTTAAATCTGGTCCATTCTTGAATGCAGCATTTCCTTGTCTAACACACGATGATAAAACTATCATGACTGCCGACCCCATTAAGAAAATGTTATTTTTACATCATCCTTCTACAACCAAGGATGAGTGGTGGTTCCCAGTTCCTCTTTGCATTCGGAAAGATCAGAGGTTTTTCAACGGCCAGGTTGTGGACCTGGATGACAAAAACACCTGGACGATGAAACCCAACAATCTGATCTGGAATGCGCGCATACCCCTGTGTCAACGATCCTGGTCGTATATACAACGGTGTGAAGGCATCAGTCGCTATTCCGACTCAGTTAGGGGACCTGTTCTGAGTTAGGTTTTTCAATCAGAATCTCCGGGAACTTGAGTGAACTCTGATTTTTGGTGTTGGATGCTCATTTACAGGACCACTGACGTGTTCTCACACGTTACTATTGCCTTGGCTGGTTAATCCAGAAGTGTTCTCAGTGGACTGTATTGATGATCCGTAGACAAACACACATACTGTATTTTCGCCTGAAAAGCACAGCTCGTGTGAGTACTAGTAAGATTAACCTATTCTTGGTTTTGTTCACGTGGATTTTTCACGTTATCGGGATTACTAGCAGAATTAAGACTACGTTTCCTGCGGTGTTTGTGTATTGAACTCGACTGCTAGGATTAAAATAACGTCACTCATAAACCTACCCCTAAGTTGTAACTGTCTTCTACAGAAAACTCATATCGTATCTCTTGGAGGGGATAACGACAAACGTTCGTGAATTGTTTAGACTTGTTTCCTACACTGAATCATGCAGTGCTACTGAGGTCCACATGAGAAATCTTTTACGGCATTCATTTGGGGAGGGGAGCGAAGAGGACCCACTGATGAGCTTCGTAGCAAAAAGTTATCGACTAATTATCGGTGCTGTCAGCGCTGACAGTTCATCCTGGAAATTCCGGGTGAACTTGCCCAGAACAAGACACTGTTTCTTCAAGTTTTCAAATAAGATGTGAACGAATTTACTGTATGCATTTATCAGTGCACACATGATTAGAACTACGATGAGATTACCGGCAAAACGTCCGAAGAAACAGTGTCATCCTATTCCCTGATTATTAGTAGATCAGACGAATATTCACGAAGACATGTGCTTTCTTGAGAAAGTGTCACTTACATCGTGAATACGGTGTGTTTAATTAATTATCCGCCAACAAGATCGTTCTACACACTAGCTCTATGGGTATGCAAAATGTGACCTGGGGGTAGGTTTTTACCTATTATCACTCTCGTTGAGTCGTTGTGATGGCACTGGATTTAAACTTTCGCCAGAGACACCATGAACTGAACACTTCTGCTACGAGCATGTGGTCGCAACATGCCTATAGCCATCTAGAAATTAATAAGTCTATCTAGAGTACGACCATATGTAAGGTATTTCGTGTTGGTTTTCCTCAGAAAGCACAACTTATCTCTACTGATAGATACTTTCGATCGACCACTTCTGTAGGTACGTATGAAACTGTAAGACTTCTTCAGTCTTGTTATTCGCGAACAGTTTTTCAGCCAGCAATTAATACGTGATGTATCCGATTTCATTTTTATGTACGTCACATGTCGACAGTTTAGGGTAATTGCATGCGTTTTCCTTTCATTTCCACAGCACAAACATGGATTATATAGGCGTCTCAGAGTGCAACCACTTGTAATAAGCGAAATTTCGTACGTAAGTAATGAGATGAGAGCGAAGTCGCCAAGGGAAACTTCGATGATTGGCCACTTGGAGTCTTCGTTCGCGGCTCCTCATTGGCCCGTGAATATCATACTGACAAATTTTGATGGTTTCATTCTATTACATTTTAGTCAGCAAACGCACATCAACATATTGCCACAAATCTCAATTAACTAACTGATTCATATGGCTAGTTTGAAGTATGCTGTCTCTTGGGATAAAGTCGAGAAAGGACATCCGACATACGAATACATTGAAATACAACGTGTTTAGAATAAAAAGATCATATTTTAACAATATGTAAGTGGTAGGTTAGTCATGACCTAAATGAAAGAATCGAATGTTAATCGTATCGTAAGAGATAACGCAATTCATAGTTGATACAAGATCACAGTGCTGGGCTAACCTCAGTTATAAAACTGTCGAAAGTAGAGCTAATACACCTATTCGAATTCCATCATGAAACAGAATTAATGAACGTAAGTTTCAGTTAAAGAATTAATTTCAGCGACCCAAAAATCTGGCCAATTCTCGCTTTCCTGGACAGCAATTGCATTGGCCATAATCTTTTATCTTTACAACGATGGGAACCGGAAATATCGTTTCTACTAAGCCAGAATACTCAGTCTGGAATAAAAAAAACATCATGTCTTCAACTCAAACTCTAATATAGAATTGAACAGTTATCGTTTTAAGCCCGAAATATCAGTACAGAGTAGGCCCCATGAGATAACAATGGTTGAATCACGATTTTCCAACTACCTGTCTGACAGAAGTTCAAAGAAAACACCGTCCAGGCAGGTAGGCGTAGTGAACTATCCCACGTGGGAATTACCTTGTTCAACTGTACGAAAGGTGTTATTATAGACTTGGTACTCATGTCTGGCTAATTAAAACAACCCCAACTTGACGTCTACATCACCCGCTTGAACACCTTAATTTGCCCTTTTCCTGTCATAATCTGGTATAAGTGATACTTCATTAGGAAAGTAGCAAAACTGAGAATTGTTTGCGCAACACAAAATATCCGTCAGAGTGCCATGTGGTTTCACGACGCGCCTCACAGAGGGCGCCACGAAACTTGAGAACGACCTGACGTGATTCAAGTTTTGGGCGGAACTTGCAGATTCGGTCTAATGGTGCTTCTGTGTCAGAAATGAAACGTTAGCGATATAACGAATCACCGATTTTACAAGCGGTTCTGAAATTTTGACATCTAACTCAGGCTGAAGCGTATTGCACGTAATAGCATCATCTTCCTTTAAGCTAGGAGTCTTTTCCTCTCACGAATACAGTTTTCCTTTTGCTGCATGTGCCTGCCAATTTCCACGTATTGTTTAGCCCACGTGGGTTCTTGTACGACCCGGACGCAAGCTAGACGCTGTACTTCTCGTATCCGCTTTCCTGCCGCCGGGATTACGAGCTCAACCAGTCTTTCGATCTCCGTAGGAATACTTGCAATAGTTGCGCTGTATTGTGTATTGGCTTATGGCGGATTTCTGGGCAATTACTTTTCTATCATGTACGGGATTGTTTTCATGTTCCTCAACTTGACACCTTGACTGAACACAAAGTGAACACAACAATCCGACTAAAAGCATAGATTTACTAACTCGCCAACCCAAACGTGCATATAAATTGTCTTAGCTTGTTAACGTTCACACACTGTTCGTGAATAGTATGGATATAGGGCAATACTACCTTCGACAGATTTCCAAACACGGCAGTGCAGAGTTCAATAACATCCTACTTGTTGTCAACATGGAAGCCGAATTTCCGCACTGAAGAAAACTTCTATTCTTGATGGTTTTGTATGTAAAAAGTTGAGATATAGGTATTGTCCACTCCTTAACTGCTTGATGAATGTATCAAGGGATCTGATTTTAAGGTTAGTAGAACAAGTCAGACATTTCTAAACTTAAACTGTTCGGATAGACGAGTTTGTGTCAACTACGTTTTACAGTGGGAAGGATGGCTGTTCTTGTGGAAATCAGTTTTTGTGAAATGATATCTGTGTGTTTGGCCGACTTGACTTCTATAGGAAAGCGATTAGCATCTTCACAGTGATGTTGTGCATCAAACTTTGTCAGCTGGCGTCATGTGTGTACACTCACTCGTACTCGCAAGCCGATTCTTTATAAAATTGCAACCATACGATTATCACGATATCAAATTTCCAACGCATGCATGTCATCATCTTTTGTTTAGGTCGGTGACCTTTCGCGTGAAACGTGGCGTAACATGCACAGTAAACTTATTTATATTGTTATATCTGCCGGTGGCGAATAAGAGGCTGCTGAAGAACTAGCCTAGGCAAAATTGTAATTTCTATTCATTCGCACATAACATCTGTTAAGATCCTTGGACCATGTAGGCATCAGTGATACAGAACATATTTCGCTAAAATCATCATTAGTTTGACAGGTCACTTGCGTGATCGACTATATGAGCGGTCAAGTCTAAACTCTCTTACGCCCAGATCAAAAGAGACAACGAGATTTAACGTTCGAGCAATTTCAATAACATGGTCCCTAGAAAAGTCAGTTAAAAAAAGTGGGTGATGAGGTGAAAATGATAAAGTCCCCCGGCAAGTTAATTAGAACACTTTGGTTCTTAATAAATGCAATGGAGAAAATTAGCTAATGTAGAGTAATTTATAGAAATTTTTCTAATAGGTTCTAAGCCCGGAAATGTTTGGCTTAATTTAAGCAATGGTACTCTTAGCATGGGCCATAACCTGATGCCCACCACCATGATTTATTATGGTTAGATCATAAACTATCGTATGAGGTTAGCTTAGGTGACTTAGCATACAGTTAAACAATTAAACGTTGCTCAACACTAATCGGGGAGTTCAACTTCTGCATTCTGAATGGACTGTAATCTCAAACAGACTTGATCGACTTCAGTAAATCTGTACCGAACCGCATAAACCACCGGCATCAAAACTGGATCTAATATATAAGTTAAGAATATTATCAGTGTGTATCTTTGTTAGACATGGGATTGCCACTTTGATCTTGAGGCCTAGGTGAAGAACGCGTTACGCACTTATCTCTAATTAACCTAGTCCATGTGATCACACTTAGAATTTTAACCAGGACCGCACTGAATAATTCAGATTCAGATTTAGAACCTTGATGTAAGGACACTGGTTGTCTGCACTTTTCAGCTGAGTGACACCTACTTGAAATTATATTTAATATGTGTCAGTAAGGTGACGAGCACCTTCGAAAGATTTCTGGCGCGATATGCTATAGAAAATTATCTATGGTTCAAAAACCTCATTTGATACAAACGCAGTTAATCTTGTGCACAAATCTGCGTCAGTTTGAAAACGTAAAGTAGTTACTACGATCAGACGCAAAACAGAAAGAATGAAAGAAAATATTGAACACCAGTTTTGTCAGCTTTATATCGTATGTATTTTGTGCTGCTTTCTTTCAATTGTTTCTACTGTGTAATTATTATCTACCAAAAAGGGTCATACTCTACTATGTCATTGATTAGCATTACTAAACATCCTTTGAACATCAACCGGGACGAATTAATAGAGATTAACTGTTATGTCAATTTCCTGGAACAATTACTTCAACTTATAGGCTGTTCCATCCACATGCTACCAATCAGTACTCGTAAGGCATGCAGATGTGCAATGCTTGTGCAAATCACATCGGGATGAAAGCGGTTAACGAAAAGAAAGATTATCTATTGACAACCACATCTCCGAACCTCATGGCTACCCCGGTTTTGCCATAACTACGCAGGACAATATACTGGGCAAAACAAGAGTTAGCTAAGAAGGAAACAAACATTCAATGACGATAAAAATTGGTCGTATTGAATGCAAATGTGAGACAGTTACGGCATTTCATCCGTATTCCTCAGAAATATCAAATAGCTATAAAAATTAAGTTCCTCCTTAAGTGCACATCCTTTAATCTATTTTAATTTTATGAGATCAGGAAAACCACAGTGCCTTAACTCTTATATCTCTGTGAGGTTTAGCGTAGACTTGTGGTATTTAGGAACGCCTTGAATACCACATATTAAGTCCGACGTGTCCAGTTAATACACCATTACAGCAGTCTTACTATGTGGCACCGATATGGTTTTCCGCCCGTTCTCCATGGTTTCCTTCAGGTAAACGAAACAGCTGGACCCACGGTTCAGTAATCTGTTATCTCCAATGTACCCGGTTGCATACCACAACCTATAGTTTAAGGCATACTTTCAACCAGCTGTTCTCGAACAAAAGCGCTGAATTCAGTTAGCAATGTACAATCTTTTCCAGATTCATAATTGCACGTCCATTCTCGTACTTGTGAATCGGGCTTGCTTTTAACTACTCCATTTCTATCATAAAACCTACCTAGGAATGGTCATTTCATCACTTCTACAAATTCCTCTCATCAGACAAATGGATACTAGTTCATCAATCCTGCATAAGTATCTAATGGCCGTTAACCAGAGATAGACGCGAACTTAACTTACCCGTGCACATACATGTTTGCCTCAAAGAAACGGTCACTAAGGCCGACGATCTCAAAAACATGCCACTTGTACAGTCTGCCTATAAGTTTCTATATCAAAGCCTTTAGTCATACCTGCCATTTAGTACAAGAAGCAAAATTATATAAATTGTCATTGTGTACCCAATTGGTCACAGTCAGCTCAAGCTGACAGACTGTTTTTAAACACTACCTGGGTGTTATCAAGTTACATCTCAACTACCTTATATGAATCGAACATCAGCCATAACCGATCGCAGCTGTCGCATTCTCATAGGCTTCCCAGTCAGCCCTTTCAAAAAGAGGCACTAGGCCTGAGTTTCGTTCTTGTTAGACCTGGTCGGCAATGCATATCCTTACCGGGGGCATGATTAGAACTCTGGGCACGCTCTTGTGAGGCAACCATGTTCAACTCTGCGCCCTCGGCTTCACATTAGGCACGATTGAACCGTTATAGAAAGTCTGTAAATTTGTGGCGGGTGCGGTCTATTATAAATGTTCACTTTGTAAAAAGTCCCCTGCTACCCACCACTGAATCATCATATGTAAAAGTTCAGCCACATTCGCTTGTGAGTAATACTTAGATTGCCCGATCACCTCCAGGGGAGACACTGTTGACTCCAGTCGCTGATCCGTCGACTAGGACTTCTCTCCAAACTGAAATCCCACAAATCGACTTGCTGAGAAATATTTTGACTACTGATGAATAGTGGGAAATTTGGTTTCTACGTAACTTGTACGGTGACTTCGTGTGTGCCCGACCGTCATCCAAGCCCCTGAACTGACTCATAAGGATACCAGCTCAGAGAGGTGTTAGTAGTTAGGTCATTGATTGGAGTTAACAGGTCAGTTACTGTGTCGCCTCTCGAGACGATTAGACAAACTTAACACTTCTCACAAGCGAATGTAGCTGGGCGTTTACATTTGATGAGTTCGTCGTGCCTAACGTGTAGTCCGTGACCATATGAAAATGTGGTCTGAGTTCTGATCCCAAGGATATACACTACTGATGAGCTCTGGCTGGAGCAAAACCCGAGTCCATTACTTCTTTTCGAAAGAGGCTGACTGAAATATCTATGAAAGCTCGACAGCAGCGGTCAACTTTGAGTGCTGTTCAGTTTATATAAGCAGCGGACATAACTTACTGCTCAACAGTAATCAACCACATTGACTGATCGTCAGAGGCATTTTTCATTGGACTACTGAACAGGCGGAGGGGATGCAAACTTTTCTCCTCTCACACGGAAGAAGTTCCGCTCCTTATAAGGAATCTCCAACTTTTACTAGGTTTTCGATCATTACAGTCATTTGTTATAAGTCTGTCTTTTCACAGTTGGCCTACCTTGAACTGACCAACTAGCGTAATTGAGTTCACCTTCGGCTTAGCCAGCTCTGTTCAGAACGCGTTGATTGCTTTGTGCAACACTATCCTCGCGAAAGATTCAAGGCTGTTGATTATAGCTAGTTGCGCATTCGCTCAAAGTGGCAATGTAGAAATCGTTGACGTACCCTTGTAATAACCCTGAAGAACCGTTTTCGGACCAAACGTAAGTGACTCTATATCTAGTCACCGGTTGGGATAAACATGTCACCATGTAATCTCCCTTGGAATAAACCCCTTCCTAAAATCTTAAACCAAATGAGGGTCTTAACCCGTTTTCATAATTAACCAACCTAACGCATGCCTTGCTCTATACAGATTAATTAGATTGCCATGATTTCACGACATTCGCTATGAGTGATCGCATGGACTTGGCTGACGGTGGGAGGCACAAGAACCTGTCATCACCTCAGCAGTTCACTGTTATTCCACCTCAATGTGAAAAACGGGTGACTCCCACTTTGTTCAAAACTTAGTCACGAGAGCAAGCTGCTCTCCTCTGTGACGTGGACCACATTTCCCGAAGAGATGCTTCGCATCATATGCGTTGTCACATCCAACGTGTTTGTCCACCTTGACCTTGTTCGAATGGAACAGCACTCCCATACTTTCGGGGCTGTGTGTTTTTGACTACTCAAACATGCAGGGAGGCGGTTTCCTTTCATACCCGAGAAAAAATAATTTGAACGGTCGAATTTTCTGATTGGTTGATGGATAAATCCGTTGCAGAATTAATTAATACCAGAATGCGATTTCCGATCAACAGCACATAATTATAAATTTTCCATTGTAGAAGCGCCTATTTTGACATAGGAAGAGAGGCGCTAAATGCGTCGATTTGTATAATGATAATTGTATATATATATATATATATATCAGATAATGTGGACTCACAGATACATACATGTATCATCTGACCATATATAATGCCATAGTCAAAGGTATACACATATATGTTCCGTGTTTATGGACTTTTCTCTGTATTCTTCTAGGTATCTGCCCACACATATGGGCTGCTAAGCTTGCGAACGTCTGTGTATCTCTGAATGTACCTTTAGGTACATTCAGTGCACGTGTCACTGGGATAGGTGTGAACACTATTTTGCGAGACAAAGTGAAATGTGTCATGTTTTATATATTCTTAAACAACATTATTTTTACTGTTTTACTTAAACTTGATTAACTCTCATATCATTGAATTTTCAGAAATTTGTGTATGAAAGGACTTTCAAATATGCATCTGCAGATTTGGATCCACCGGCAATTTCCGTGTCTGACAGCGACAGAAAAGGAACATCAGTGTGAACGTGATGTGGCAACTTGATGAATGCTGTGGGGTGAGGCACTCGGGGGTGAGCTTCGCTAAGTCTGTGTATGGTTCAGTTGGTCCAGGTTGTTAATCATGAACGTAACCCACTGTTATTCTATTACATTCAGCTGTTGTTGACAAGCTACGTCAATACGTTGGGTTGAGTGAGTTTCACTTAACAAGATTCTACAAACAGTAAGCTTTTTGTATACAGGGGAGGCTAAGAGTCACATTTGCGAAGCTGTTAAAACCCAGGTTGTTTGTAGTCAAGTTCTATATTCATATCTAATGAAACGCTCCAAGAACAGCAGTTTGTTTGCAGTGGTCACAGTAAACAGCAAAACACCGAGGAGTGAATCTAAAGAATAATTGAATCACGTTTAGATATCCGAATCATGCACCAGGTACAAACATACTTGTTCGACAAGTTGGGTCTAATAAACTTAAATGATAAGCTGTAATGGGCGACTTCCATTACCCAAACATAGGTTGCCCAAAATCTGCTGAAAATTTCCAGAACCAACAAATCTTCATAGTACATTTTGGAATGGGTTATTTTCATTTGTCTTAACTGAGCTAAAGTCAGACTGGTTGTATCAAGTTGAGTAGATTAATCCGAGTTATACGCCACATATCATCAAACGAAGCCGAGTGTATCGGTAGAATATATCAAGAATATACATAGCAGGCAACGACTACTCAACTGTGGCATCAAATTCGTAAATTAGAACAAATTAAAGTCATAAGGTTGCATTATTTATTTAATTGTGGGAGGCAGATCAGATGCCCAAAACATTGGCGAAAACAAATTTATAAGCTGTATATCAGGCTATTAACACGTACGCTTTTTACAAGCGTAAAACAACTTGGTCTAACTCGCACAACAACGTATTGCTTGTCCATTTCATTCCGTTACAATAAATGTGGTTCCAAACATGCACTAAGTATTGCCGAATAGTTATGCTCCATTATATCTAGATAGTGTATATGGTATACGGTGCGATCTACGAACTCAGAGAAAGAGCATCATGAGGACAAACAGTTAAAAGCTTATTCACTAGTTGGTCCTAAATCTCTAATGCGCAACGAAGTGAAGACGACTGGACCAGGCGTTTCTCTTTTCAACGGGAGCTAAGGCAATATTGTCGGTTTGTCTTCATCGTTTTGGTGAGTCTGAATAATTAGAAAATACTTAATTTAACAAGTTCCCAGATCAACCATGATTTACCTGCTTTAAGCGCGTTGACTGCCAGGTTTAGGTACGGTGTTTTTAATGTTTTCCAACTGACACGTTTGTATACAAATGAAACATACAATTAATAGGAATATAGGTCCGTCAGTTGGTTGGGTTTCGTTGACAAGTGGAAAAGTGGTCCATATAAATATCCTACGTGACCGGTGCCGAATAAAACAGGAAGCTGAGATGCACTTTAGCCGAGTATGTGTTGCTCATATGCTTTTCGGGGTTGCACCATCCTGAGTAATAAATTCGTAATAATTTCTTACCCCATTGTGAAATGAGGTGACATGTCTGCAAGCTCACCATCATCAGACAATTTCAGGAAACCCTGTCCCATTTCACCGACATGTCCCTGACCTGTTCCAAAACATATTGTAGCACCAACTGGCCTCATGTAGGCATGACCTGTAAATAACTCATTGAATACAGTCAACAGCTTATGCAATTGATTAGCCTGAAGAATATTTGCTTAGTCGCCCAGGACCATTAAATTGATATAGTAGAACACATCCCAGGGGGTGTCACCAGTTTATGAGACACTAGTTAGCCACACTCGGAAACTGATTACACCACCAGAGGTCCAGTCACGGTTGGATGCACTGTAAAAAGAAGTATTCATGTCCGATGGACTTAAAACCAACAAGCCTTAAGGCAGCGTGGTTTAATGTTCGTTACAGTAAAAAACAACTGTCACCGCGTCAGATGGAAGCAACTGGAAGATTAATGAACTTTTTAATAAAACATAATCCACAGTTCAACTTGTGTTACCACAGCTACAAGTTGACTGATGATAGGCAAAGTACCCTCACAAAATGCATTTCAAATCTAAGACCTCCTGTGAAGCTTGAAATCCGTGTGAAAGGTGTTTGTTTGTCAAACAATAATGGAAACACCAGACCAGAAGTAGATGTGCATTCGTCAGCGTAGAAGTAAGAAGACAGTTCGTTTATGCCAAGTGACAGGTCATTCATCTTCTTCATCTCGTTTGGCTTCAGCTCCCTTCCGTAGGCGAAACGGAGATACGCTGCTGATAAATACACGTGTGGTTCCTCTGTTCATATTTGGAACCACATCCATGATCAGGAGACAAACCGCCAAACTGCAAAAAACATGTTGCTGTTAAAGGGACCACATGATATCGTTCAATCTGAATACCCGGGTAGTTGGCCTACTGCACGCTCTCCATTACTCAAATCAACCAGCCATACTGATTTCGACTGCGCTTTATGAAAGCATTACAAAACAGCATCATTCTGCTGGTTGCCCTCAAGAACAGACAAGAAGCAGTGCCCTTCTCACATTATGATCTACTAGCTATTCTGGACGGTAATAAGTCATAACGTAATGTGGATTTCTTCTGCCAATAAATTTGCGTTAATGAGAGATATCACGTTTAACGTTCAGGTCTACATTTTATGCAACCCCTTGTAATCTCCTTCTTGAATTTTTGCATTCCCGAGAATTTTTCTATGTTGATCTCCATGAGGAAATTGTTTAACGATAATTGTATTCCTCATTCTAACCTCACCGGATTTCTTGCGCTTTTGCCCGCCAAAATAAGTACTAAGTGTACATCCAACTACCGTTTGATGCTAATCATTCCACCTTCGCCGATCCTTCTAACTGTTCATCAATAACTCCAAGCGGATTCCACCGTAACTCCCGCAATAATGTTTATGATTCTGTCGTTATTTATCGCTTAGCAGGACTACTTACTGAGCTCGATGTGTTCGCAAAATGTTTGCTAGTGAATTTGAATTAATATCCGTTTTATTCATCAGGTCTGATGAATATGTAGTTGTGTAACTGGTAGACATGGATCTCCTGAAGGGCACAGTGTAATCTCTTTAATTAACTTCATCCGAATACGAAAGTGCAATCAAATAAAAATATAGATTCACTGCTTCCAGAGGATGAGTTTTCAATCAACTTCAAACCATCTAATAACAGGTTTATGTTCCTCTGTAGATTAGTCCCCGCAAATAATCGCTTAAGTATGTCATTGAATAGTTCAGTGACTTAGTTTGGTGTAACACAGGTAAACATTCTGTTCTAAAGTCTCTCAGTGAACGAACTGTTCATTTCTGCACAAATCTATCTGCTTCACATAATGCCTAATCTAATTCCCATTCGGCAAGGAATGGTAATGGAAACTCTTAGCGTCTCTAATCACAGAACCCGGCACAGAAAATGCCAGTGGTTGTAAAAGATATTCAAGAGTTGAGTTTTCTCAAAAGGATTAACTGTGCAGTTGAAGGGAGCCAGTTCACCCATTATGTTAGATCACATGGTGGTACACAAATAAACTATAGGTCGATCTCACTTAAGACACCAGGATAGGTTGCAACTTCACGATGCGTCGCGTACTTTATTCGCCAGATGCATCTCCTTGCATAGCATTTTCTCATTCGGGTAAGATGAATCGTCGATTCAACTTACCTTACTCGTTCGTGTAGAATGCCACGGGTATGATCCTATTCATACACCTTCTTCATCGGTTGGCGATCAGATTGGTTTCCGTTTGCAGTTTTTAGTTGATGGGAATCCTGTTTGACACTTAGAAAAAGCTGAGTTTCACTCCGTATGGCTTTATCAGTTTAATATACCCATTCCTTGCGTTTCAATCATCTCAACCCACCCCATAATAAATTCACTGACTCCAACCAAAACGAAATTAATGCACATGAGTAGAATATGCATTGACCAGTGTACCCATAATATGAACATCCATCACAGACTTTGGCTACACCACCAGACAACATGTGACATGTTGCTAACTCATTGGTAGAAAAATGGTAGACCAATAAACATAATGTGCAAATTACTATCGACTGGTGAGCGAACACCGTCGTATACTCTACAACAAATCGTTATTGTATACTCCATGCTGTCTGTGTTTATCACCCTAAGTATGTTTGTCACAATAGAAAAACCTCAATGTTGCGGGGACAGGAGTCAAGTAAGCGGTTTCTCGTTCCGACTAAACCTAGGGGATGTGCACTCACACACGACTTTACATACCCATCTATATCAAGAGCAGCATCTTCACGCGAGTACTCCCAATTCCCAGAACTAGTATCGTTTTGTTGAAAAGAACACCCTACCTTCTACCTGATTGTTCATGCTGGCGTTAATTGGTGGCCGGTCAACGGGTGCCCCCAAAATTTTCATCGCTAGACATGAAAGGTGAACATGCTCGGTCAATGAATGCCTGCCAATCTATTAAACTTCCCCTAGGTCGTGGTGAACTGATATACTATCCGAGTTTTTGTTGATCTGCATGCTCTCTCTGCGATTTTTAATTTGACAGATGTTTGATGAAATATTCTGCTTCCGTCTGCAATATACCAATGAGACAGAAACGAATATCCTGACCACGGAGTACTTTGGAAACATACACTTTACTTAAGTCCGTGATTCTTAAGATCCAGAAGCGAGATCATCACTGAGCTCCACGTACGCTAATAGTCAAATACAATTGGTCGTCGCGACGTAGTCGATACACCATTCGATAAATGTTTATCTCGTAAAACATCGCTATGTAATTAGTCTATCGTCAGACATAAAGTGCCTCAAACTACGGCGTGAAGGCGATAAGGGTACATACCACACGACACACTTGTTTTGCTTCTGATTTTCTAGTCTACTTCTAAATCTGCATCAAACTAATTCGCGGTGTAACGAAAACACAGCTATGGACTACGGAGACCACATATTTCAACATGACTGTAAATTCTGCTCGTATAAACCAAAGAATATTGTTGTTTGTCACACTGTTAATCTATCAGACCCTAAGTAAATATACACCTCTCATTTGATGTCATAACATTATCTGCTGCACGAATCTGAATTCAAAAAGCATGTGCCAAGTAATCGTACAGTTTCTTCTGTTATCTTAACTTAGATTAACTTAGCTGGTATGCCACCATCCAGTGGAACTTCGTACTTCAATCTATCGCCTGGAATGGGTATGAAGGGTCGTTTGCGGACCTAGTTCTTACCACTAGCTAGCATGCACTAAAAAATATAGTCCACTGGTTCCCGAGGGGGACCTTATCTAACTGGCCAAACCATGCCTTTGCAACTAAACAAACAAGCCGTCAAAATAATCATTGAGATGACCAAACATTACCAGTTGACTCTGGACCGGCTGGGGTCGAATCCAGTGGAGATGTACTACACTTCTGAATGCGTAATTCTCGTATTTGCACAAGCTTTGATTCGCACGCATAAACTTAATTTTCGACCTCGCAACGTGGACTTTATTCCACCGATAGCGACGCATATACTGGCAGACGTACCATGGCCATTACAACCAACACTCGGATGATGATTCAAACCAACTGCGTCTTTCAAATCAATTTGTGTGTATTCATTAAACCGTAAATATACGGATATTATGTGAATACATTTCCGTAGTGTGCCGGACCAGAAATGCTTAACCTAAACACTAACAAAAAAATTTGATCAGCATATTTACAGCAGTTGTAATGTAGACAATTCCGAGTGCATCTGCTGGAGTGGAGAAACTTTGGCTGATCTTTCGAATCTTACTTCTGATCTATCCCACGAGCAAAAGAGTAAATTTAGGGACTAATATTAAGCAATCTTGACGGACGTTCACCGTGTCACAAACACGGCTACTCTTATCAAAAATAATATTCGAACTGGCGTTAGCAATTTAAATTAAACTCCACCCAACCAGGAGAAATTTGGAGCTTCTCTGATATCAGTTTGTTCCAGGTGAATACAAAACTGGATATTTACTTAAGTTTGTGAATTCTGGGTTTTGCAAACCGAGTACCAACTACGTTCGATCTCAGCTTTCGCAGTTAGAGAGGTGGTTCGGCTTCCTCAATTAGAAAATATGTATGTTATATTGCTGACTGCCTCAGTGTCATTTGCCGTTATCACGAACACATTCCACTGTTAGTTGCATTTCCTGTCACCGAACACATCGGCACAGGTCAGCTTTGCAGACGCTTCTCCACTTGGACTGTTATAGAATCGGTAGACGATAAAGAATTTATTCTGTTTGGATGTCAACGGTTCTGTCATACCCACTTCAATGAATGTAAACACAAACTATGCTGGTATACCTAACACTGGTTCATTTGTCTATCTGTGTTCGCCAGTTGGCCACCCACCGCCTGCCCTAAACTTTTGGACGACAGTAATGTTCCAAGTCTTGTTTATCAAGTATTCGCAGCTGATCAGCCGTGCCCCGACAGATGGATGGTGTGTGTGTGTGACCCTGTGGGTTCGTATCTGATATGACGTTCGATGTCTCGTTAGATGTCAGACAGCGGACTCCTTCCACGAGCACTTTACAAGAAGGTAAGTCGGATGCGGGTAGTCTGTCCTTAGAACCGATGGAGTCGCCTGTTAGGCGCCCGTTGACTTGAAACTGTAAACGGGATTCAGGTAGACCAGTCGAGACCAACAACCTAGCAACACTGGCCGTCTATCAAAGCCTTGACGACGGATGCGTTTGTGACTCTAAACAGTTGTGTCGGTCAGTCCTATTTAATGATGTCTCGTGTTGATATGTAATTACTCCGAAGTCAAATGTTTGATTGTAGTTTCAAAACTCGGTAGTCGTCCAATAAAACTTGGAGATATGGACTTCATCGCATACGTATTACCTGCCTGTTAACTTGTAAACTGAACGAGCTTCTATACAAGAGTGGTCCGGAGTAGTTGACGTTCCGTTAGGACAGGTTCATTCTTTTTGAAATCGTCTGCTGTCCGATGAGGGCTACGCAAATACTGGCGATCTAGTAACTTTACTGAGTTGTTTGAGTAACGCGTCAACGATAGTCCACCAGTAGACCCATCGTCATACCTAGCCTTAGTCGGACGGAATAACCGGTGACATTAATCCACAGTGAGAAAATCGAGGCATCTGTTCTGGACAATTATGACCGTGACACCCAGTCCACCTTGTCATTATTCTTTTCGTCTTTATGACCCACCGCAGAGACTTAGCATCATCTAACCTCAGTATTACACACCTCACGGTTTAAGCGAACGTTGCCCAGGGTTAACCTGGCTCAGTTTATTATGGGGTCGACGTAGTCTAGGAAAGTGAACGAAATTTTCAAAGTCACTACCATCTGAATGCTATAGTGGCAGAAAATATTGTGGCACTGTTCCGAAAGTCTGCACGCAACTGGGCTGTTGACAGACGTATACTTGTGGTGTTGCTTCAGTCAGTAGATCTGTTTACCTTTCATTTGTCAACAGTTTACTGTCCGTTGGCACGGAAGACATCGAAAAATCAGTGTGAACCGGAAGCAAGTATTTTAAACAAGTAGACTTTGACGCGTAGACAGAATGAAACTCTGGTTCCGTACATCACAAGTCTAGTGAAACGGATAATTACGGTTTTTAGTTCAAAACTCTTTGGTCATGATAGACACAGGGGTTATCACTGTCACGCACGTGGATTGAAAATGAGTTCATCGTTTGTAATTGGTTTGCGATGCACACTCCGGGCTCGGATTATTTCTGGTTTGAGGTTATCCAATAGACAAAGGGAAACAATCGGATTTGTAACGTTGGAACTAGGTGCTTGTACACATAACTCTGTAACGAAATATTCCTCGGGTATCATGGTTGGCATAACTGCAACCTTTGACTCGCAACACAATGACTGCTGATTCGAAGCTCTATCCAGCTTTATCCACTTGCTAAGTGCGATCGAGGGCCGAAACATACATGGGAGGTAGTTTTGATAGTGAGGGAGCCATCTGAAATATGTACCTCACAAAGAGAACGGGCTTCTGCTACTTCGATCCTTGATCACTGCTCATTCCAGTAAATAACTTGCTGTGGGACAACAAGTCACTAGTATACTTTATCGGTAGATTTAAACTAATCTGGCTGATACGGGAATGATGCACTGACTGAAATAACTGCATCTCGTAGGTTCCCAGATGTTGGTATATGCTGACGAATAGTGAACAACAACACCGAAGGGGATAAACTTCAATATTTTATTTTCACTTTACATCACCTTTGATTATTTCCTCTAAAGGTAAGGTAATACTGACAAATCATTAGTTGTGAAGATCTTAAGGGGTGAGATCTAGGAGCGTGCATCATGGAAGATGTCGGCTTGTCTCCTGCTCATGCCTGGCTACCGAAAGAAACTGACACAACAGTGGGATGCCGACCCCGTTGTTTAAACCAAGTCATAAAATCCTTGAAATCGGACTCAGTGGTACGGTGGCATCTTGCGTTAAATATTAAGGCCTGTTTCGTGAGCAATGCCCAGCTAGGCATGAGAATAAAGCGTAGAGGATTAGTGTGTGTCTTAACATGGCACTACTTTCCTAATTCATACAATATCATTATTTAAGGGACGGACTTATTTTTACTTACAAATTGCTACTACAACCGTTGCATCTAATGAGATGCATTCCTAGTTTTAATCGAAATCAATTTCCGGAGCTGTTGGTCGCATTTGTACCACCCGTTAGATGGTCTGACATCCAAACAGCATTATACATTCTAAGTTCTGCTGGCAAGCCATCTTCAAGCACAACTATTCTATTTCGGAGTTATTCACTAGTCCCCTGTATTTCAATTAAACTAGCGAAGCGGACAAGTGATTGCTTGATTGTTGGTATTGATAGACTACTCACAGTCTCTTAGTAACTACTAAAAGGCTGATTCATTATGACACCAGATTGCTTGCGCTCAATTGTAGAACAAAATGGCTTATTCCCCCTAGGAACAACAAGTTCGGCAGGTTTTCATTGTACCTTTGTATAAAGGTAAGAGGAGCATATAATGCACAGCCTGTTATATCACCGACATATCCTCTACAAATCGAAATATCACACGGTGTATTCGCAAGGCGGAGCTCAAACATACACAAAAATAATTCAGATAAAGTCGGTCCAACAGATCCAACAGAAATAGTAACATAGGTTTCAGGACGTTGTTTGGGACATGAAGTTGTATGTTATGAACCAGTACAAAACCACAGATAAAGTCGACCGTCTCCCTTAATGACACAATTGTGAAAAGCTAATTTACATCAGGAGAGTACATAGCTTTTCCTTTCAAGTCAGCATTGCCTAGAATGTCACACATATCAAATGTGTCTGAAAGACACCATTATGCAATGAGTCCGTTAGCTGGCTACAAAACTTTCACTAACTACTTGGCCAGTTTTTGATAAAGTGAATTCGCCATCGCCGGGATTGGCTGTAATGGTGATTGCAGTTTGTGAATCTCTGGTAAACCGTATAACTGCGAGGCCGTACTGCCAGTAGTTTTCATATACTTTTAATGTATTTCGGTTATATACCCAAGTAAAAACGAATTCTGTAACTCAAAGCAAATGTGTTACTTCACCAACACCAAGTTGTCAGGCTGGCCGTCCAGTACAAATCTTGTTTTATCGAAGATGACATTCAATATCCCCACATATTTCTGCTTGTTCGTCACAACTTCAGACCTTTTGTCAAGTGTTAAAACACCTACATTCTTTTAGTTTGTTGGTTCCCTGAGGATTTCATAGTGCTCACTACGGAGTAAAAAAATTTGTTGGATGAGAGCACTCAAAAATTGATGGGATAATTCCACCTTTCCGATCTCAAATCAACTGTGGTTGTCCTCATATGTGGACGCTATCTCTTCCAATTGGCCACATTGGTTTCCTAATTGCGCTCGAATTGAGGAGGTGCAAGTAATCCCGCTGAGGCATTTAAAGTGAAACCCAAGAAAAAGTACTTCCAATTCGGGGTGAGAAAGAGATATCAGAGATTCACAATTAATCTATGTGAATCGATGGGAAATGTAACACTCGGTGTGGTGGAGAACAAAGATCTCTGTAGACAGGCCATGTTAGAATCCTGAGTACGTTTGGTAATTTGAAAGCAGAGGTTTTAAAATTTAATGCGCGGAACAATTGATGGGGAGTCCAACAATGACAAGTACTTCAGTTGGGTTTTCAACAGTTTTCTCAGTCTATTACGAGTGGATTCGATATGGGATTCATTCAGGCGTCTCAGATTGAACGAGGTCACTTTTATGTTCCCTCCACGAATACACTGCATGACACCTCGATTTGTCGACGACGTATGGACTGTATAACAATAATAATACACAGCCTGTTGTCGCGGTGTCAGTATGTTGGGCTTTATTAGAAATACTAGCAAGAATTTTACCAAAAGGCTTTGATGGTGAAATTACGAATAATCAGTATTGTTGAGGAACAATATGGATTCTCGAATAGTCGCGGTTCGATTAATACGACACTGAGTATTAAGTCTTCAAGAAAATTGCACTGAACGCAGCCCGCATTCCATATGTTCTTCGTGGAGTTCACCAAGCGTTTGGTTCCCTGAGCCTCGAAAGATCGCGGGCAACACGGGATGAACCTGGCCATTTCGGCTGCCTAGTTAATTTATTATGACGTTGATTATGGGCATGAAAGTGGAAGAACAGATGTATGCACCAACCTATGATGAAGAAGGCCTAACTTATCAGTTGTGAACCGTAACCAGAATTGGCGTAAGGGAATATAATGTGTGCTGTGCTGAAGTTTACTATTAGTTGCCATTATCAATAAAAATTATTGCTTAAACCACGACGAGTTAAAACCAAACATCCTAGATTTCGCAGCATTTCGACCATCTACGTAAACATTTAGCAGACGATTCACGTGGAATAAACGATAGCATACAAACTTAATTATAGTTGATTACAACATCAATAGTTTGTCTTTAGAACAAGGAGGATTGGTTTTTGAATTAATGCCACACAGACGGTCACCAGCTAAATAATCGACGACTTGCTGTTTGAAGTCTGGTATGTAGCTCAATCGTTCATATTACGCTGTTCATAACTGACAGTGCGATATCTTTACAAAGTAGAGAGGAGCTCTAATGAATGGCCAGGACTTTTGCCATTGCAGCAATCAAGTTTAGCGGGATCTTAACGCCCATAGGGAATTTCCTTCTTCTCAGCTTCCTCCAAGCCTAAGGGTTAAGCTTACGCGTGTGATCCTCCTTAATGGAGATACTGTGGATTTACGTAAACTGAACATCACTCACAACTGATCGCACTTGTCCCATTTCCATCGAAGTTTCACTCAACATTTTATGGAAAGAATCACTATACTCAGATTCCGCTCTTGATATCAGGACGCTTACTGTGTCACCGCTTGAGGTGATTAGGTTATCTGAACACCAGTCACAAGTGATTATGGCTAGGCGTTTACATACGGTGATTCAATCGTTTCTAATATGTGGTCAGTGGCATATTGGTAAACACAATTGCCTCATGAAATTGTGGCTGAAGTTCTAATCCCGTCCTAGCAGGGATGTGCACTGCCAACGAGCTCTATCAAGAGCGAAACTCCAGTTGAGTACTTCTTTTTGAAAGGAACTGGCTGAATTTGTTTATGGGCATGCAATAGCTGTGATCACTTGCGAGCAATGTTTGATTAATATAAAAACAAAATCCCATACTACTCATATTGTGGATTGCTGTTCAAACGTATGCTACTTGGGCAACAATCTGTTTACAGCTTTTTTTTGCGGAATGCATTTTGTAAGCAGCTGTGGTGAGGGCTGCTCTGCTTTCGGATTTCACTTAAAAGAACTATAATGCGAAGATGAAAATCACGCTGGCTACTTACTGCACAGCAGCGCTGTCTACATAGCTGCAAGACAAAAAGTCGTGAACACTATATAATTGGAAATTGCTGTATCTGAGTCGCTTCTAGCTTCACTATCTTAAGTACGTCTTGGCTATTCGTTGGTCAGAAATGGTCATAGACACCGAGGAACCTCGGTGAATAGGCACGGGCAATAATGAACCTAATGTAGATGGTAAGGTTAATTCCATCAGATGAGTGAGTAATAGAACCTGAATTAACTGTTGCACCGGAAGCTTAAAGCAGGTACGCAAAACCTCGGTCTTCGGAAACGGCGCTGCCGGAATTTCATGCATTGCTATACATCAGAGAACACGGCAGTACTCAGATGACCTGGATGAGCGTGATCTGGACGAACGTCTGAAAGTTTCGTGAGCGGCGGCTGTTTGGTTGTGAAATGAAGTGCTCGGTGTGCAAAGGAAAAAGACGGGTTACAGTTCGTAATGGCGCGTCCGTGTGACGCTTCGACAGATACGCTAACCATCGCGTACAGGTAAGTCAACAGCGTACTCACAGATAACGAAGAGACAGCGAATGTGTTGAGCTCACACACATTAATTTTACTGCATACTTTTTTCCTCATCTGTGTCAAACTACTACCTACATCAGATGGTGAGTTGTTGGTTCTTCTTTTTTAAAACTTGAGTCAGTGTGGCTTGAAACTGTTCTCATTACTTTAGGTTTGCTGTTGCGTAGTCCCCTGGTGTGTGTTAACATCTCTGTCAAAAGCCTGATTAATTTCTCCATCCCCCCCAACCCTACATAAAATATATCGCTATCTACTCCGAGTTTGAAACTCCTTTAGTCTTTAATTTTTAATGTCTGTTTCTCGCTACAACTTAAAACTTTTCACTGTAGCCTGTCTACCTTTGTTTCGAGGATGAACATATTTTGTTTTCACACTAGTCTGTTATCGGTTTAGTCACAATTGGTGGACTGGACTATACCGGCTTCCAACCAGACGTCTAATGGTATTGTACCTTCATGTCTATACTTGATATGCGGTGTGTGAGTAGAGGGACATCTAGTACTAGCCGTTACTATGCTGATTGCTTTCAACTGGTAGGTCTACGATGTAATCAGATAACACCGTCCACGAAAAATAGACAGTTACGTCAGACACAGTTGGTTTAAGTCACTCATTTATTTTTTTTGGATCTTGTGAAACAACCAGCTCCGTTGGTTGTTAAATAAATGATCAACTGTCATGTTCAGAACTATTGTTCCCGTTGGCCTATTACCCTTTCATTTCTTCAGTCCTGTTGGTCGCATTATGACGAAGACGTTGTTTGCACCAAAGGTCCATCTTTGCTCTTTCCCGATCCTTGAAAGGGTTCAGTAGTATGTAATCCTATTTGAAATTTCCTCCTCGTCTTTCGTTTTCGATATCTTTCCTCCTAATTTAGATGGCACCGTTGTAGTCTTGTACATTTTTGTGTCCCAGAGATGACAGTTTCTTGTCCACACCAACCTACTGTTTAGCTAGCCAACACTGGCTGGGTGGACTACAAAGACCTCCACTCACAAGCATGCCAATTTTATTCCTTCAAGTTGACTCTGGATACGGGGTTGGTCACTGAAAACGGAAGTGATTCAGAGAAGGTCGCTTGTCATGGTCATTATATTCAGGTGTCCATTGGCTCCAATCGTTCTGACAGGCTAACCCGGAAACGGATGCCGCCAAACGGTACTGTGCAGACCATTTATGATGTCGCATGTGTACAACAGTTTTTTGGTCTCAGTCAGTATGACAGGCTAATCCGGAAGCAGATGCCTCCAACACTGTCAGTTATAGTGCACCATGTCTGAAACCGTCATGACTACATCATCAAAAAATGATTTGCTACACATATCCGTCATACTACTCTGAGTCTCAGAACAGTATATTTATGGGGGTATGTGTGGTAATTGTGGGGTTTTATGTAACTTGAGTATCACGAATGGGTTGAGTAATACTGAGAGCAATTTTATTAGTGAACGGTATGACCAGGACCGTCAGTATACTTTCAAACCAGGATGGGCCAAGAAGCCATTCTTGCACGATTATCGAACGGAAACCTTTAATACGAACATGAAACAAAATATGTGATTTTATGCGGATGCTGGTGGATGGTGTCTACCCACGGATAATGCTTTGTCTCTCGGAGTACATCTAGGGTGAATGAAAAACCGTCAAGTGACATTCTACTCGCATCCACGGACTTGTATATAGCAACTTGGAATGTACCGTTTAGTTTGTGCAACAGTGGCAGTCTTATGAACAGTAAGATTACCTAGTTGCACATCAGCCCATGTGCATACAAACTGGCAAGATGAGAAAAAGATCATAAACTTATGTGTTTGTCAGAGCGTGGATTTTGGTTGGGAGTGCAACCTTACTGTTCGTGTATAAGCCACTACAGTAGCCGCATGGTCATCCTCATCAGGGTCTTCAAACAAAAAGTGTTCAGTAGTTTACGATAGAATACTAATAGCATGACCATTAAAGTGACTCTAAACTGGAACCCTGCAGTGATGTTTGCTCGAATAAACTCGCTTCCAGATCGCGCGTGCGAATTGTTTGCTTTTGTGTGACTGTGGTTTGCAGGTGCAGATTCGCCACTTCGCCATTTCTGAGACACGGTTGACCATTTGTTAGTCAAACTGCTTACAACATACTCTCACGTATCATTTAGAACTTTCTGGTGACTTTCATTACTGATCGTGCATTTCACAGACCAGTCGTGTTTTTACGTTTTGTTGGTACTTTCCGTGTACGTGCATTTGAGTAGACTGTTAAAACCAGGCTAAATTTACGTCGGTTAGTCCTGGGATTTTTCTGTGTTAGTCGAGGGAAGTCTAGAACTAGCACATACAGTTAGCTGGTTAGTTAGTTTTAACTAACTAACCGGACACCCAGATGTACATCACTCATGTAACTGAGTCGATTGTTGTCGCGTAAAACCATTTTGAAATGTCCAGTGGTCGTTTTGGACACACTGTGTAACCAAACCGCGTACAGCAACATTAAAATATAGCTGAAGGGTTGTCTTCTGTTATCCCACGTAAACAAAGCTCGTTTGCATTGCTGTTGGTGAATTGGGCTTTGAATTCTATAACTGAAGCACCAGAGCTAAGCTTCCCTGTTCAGACTGACGGTTTTGCTACTTCTATCGAACGGCTGTCAAATGAACGTTATGACCAGAGTACAGGTTACTTCAAACTGAGCACGAATGAATTACCACATCTAGAAGATCAGTTGTAAAAAATGCTCAGTAGTGCTCAATTTGTCGGAGTGTCTATCATGAATAGAAGCCTTATGAAAAGTGTGAGTGATGAGGTAGCTCTATGGCAGACATTTCACTCAAAAATTCATTTATGCGTTTTGTACCCGTGTGGTGTTAGGTCTACTTAGCGGGAGACAATCGACGGGTGTTATTGTGCAAAATAACTCTGCACAGTATTCATTTTACGATACTGTATGTAGGAATGGTTGCCTTTTCTGCAAACAACGATAGGCCAGAATTTGACCAAACGTGCTTGTGGCGTCTTTCGTATGCTATTCTCGGTCTCAAATTAGTCAGCTGCTCATGGCTGATTCCGCATTGTTCAAATGTTGACGTGGGGACTTTCCGGCGGGGTGTGCCACTAGTCACTACTGTTGCCTAGTCGCCTGTCTGCACTGTCCACCGGCCTTGACGGCACTTTGTATACCAAGAGGTGATGAATGAGAAGTAACGACGATGCGAAACACAGCAACTGTCGACACCTTTCTGCTGAATATGCGCCACATAGTTCTTCACAAGAGTGAAGAACAACGATACTTTTGTCATGATAAGGCTGAAATGAATGTTTTCTATCATCTTTCACGTTTGTGTTCATGAGAGAACGGACACTCATCACACAACGTCACATTACATGTGGCCATTTGACGAGTTCAACTAACGCAGACGTGCAACGCTGCGGTCAGAAAACGCGACGACAATGCTTACACATTTCCTGATAAGCTAAGTTTGTGCTGTTTGTAAAGGACTAACAAAATAGCACGACAGGAATATCTGAACCAACAATCCTGCAGGGGGTTGTGAACATTTTTCAGGATTACGAATGTTTCTGTTAAACAGCAGATTGGACACTCGTCGTCCAATCGACTATGTTGCACGGCTCATCGCGTCAACTAAATAGTTTATTGATCTATGCCATTTTTAGTTTAATATGTCTTGATATCATTTTCGTATGTCATGATATCATGTTGTGGTGTTCAAAGATTTTCTGGAATTCACAGACGTACAGAGTCGTAGGGCTAGTACATATCTGAGTAGGTTGAAACAGAGGGATTAGTTGGGTCCTGCAGAATGAAAGGCCACGAACCTGCTGGGTGCATAAAGTAAACGAAGCGAGCTCGTTTGTACCCACTTTTCAGACTGACGGGGGCACAGACTGATAGGTACTATGTGGGTACTGAACACGTGGATGTCAGTGCGACATGGAACGCACACGAACAACACACGCGGTAAGCTAGTTGTCTGAGTACATCAGCACATGAGCTACGGTCACCGTCGCTGTCGTCATCCAAAGGCCAAATCGGTCCGGCAAGCAATCTCTCAAGAGTCAGACTTAAAGTCAACTCGATAACATTCCGAAGGCTGTCGTAGCCCACAGCTAAATCGATCGACCGCGTTCTCCAGGCTTGGGCATCCGGGTTATGTGGCAAACCACTGCAAATCCGCTGTGATTTTGAGTGGACTAAGCGTGACTCAAGCAAGAAATACTGTCTCATGTGAGTGACGCAGGGATCTGCTAGCTAACTTTCCACCCGGACTGTATGAATGAGGACGGACCAGCCGCACTCAACCGCATTCCAATACTAGAGCTGGTCGAGATAACGGCAGACAGTGCGAGTGGTTGATTAAATATGAAAATGAACTAGCCAAACAAACTATAACAGAGAACAACTAATGGGTGGATATTATCAATCTGCTTCGTTTCGCTAATAGCTTCCGAGAAATAACTGCTAAATAATTAAAGTAACCGCCATTTTTAGTCAGCTTCAGCTTCTTCCAAATTGTTCTGTTTTGTAATGGATGAACAGAGTTATACGCCTCACACATGTGCAGATGTTTGTTGTCGTGACTCACACTGAATTTGAAAACGCAATGACCCAGCGACATTCACCGTGCAGCTTCACGTATTTGCCAAGCAATCCTGGATAGTTTTAGGAGTCATTTGGGTAACATAATTATTGTTTGAACTGTCCGTACAATTCAAAAGTATGCATTTGAAATCTCGAACCGCTTCAAAAGCTGTCCGATAGTTTATGTGCACAGTCATTGTTGACCGCGCGTTAAAGTCAACCACGCTGGATGTAGAGCTTCCAGTGCTGACTGTGTTTTAGGGAGGGAGCTGTAAATTGACAGGGACGGTCAGCAACACTCACCCTTTTAAAAGTGAAAGTGAACGTCATCAAACGTTTTCTAGCTCACACTTACTGAGTGGATACAGCTTTCGTGAGTCTTATTTCGCACCTCGCGATCTTAATCCAACATGTTGAAACAGCCTGGGTAATTTTCCGATGGAACGTTCATTAATAACTGTTAATTCGGTTAACCGAATCCACCGTTGAGATCATATGGGTCGTCTTAAGATTGTGTGGGTAGAATTTGAAATACACAAGCAGAATTGCCCATCCGTTTTATGGATGCTAGTTTAAACATCGGAAAGATTTATGAAACCATAATGTTGCAGTTCAAGAGGAACTGCTGTAAGAAATGTGTTGATAGGGACGAGGCAGGCTAGCCAAATCATTTGCTTCAGTGAATTAGGTTTGGATGACAGCAGTTAACCCATAAGCGAGAGAGTGACTGAGCGATTGTAGAATTTCGTTGATGTGAACAAATGTGTGCTTATATTTTAGGCAGAGAATGATTACATCATATCACGATAATGCGGAGGCGAGTATACGCTTAATATCAATAATTATATACCCAAAATTCGTTGTCATATTCGACAAGAGGCCTAGAGTTTAATAGACTGCTCAAGAATATACGGGAAACATGATTATTTTTGAATGTTCGTTTGGATTCTCACACCAGAAATATAGTTTACTTAGGACCTTGAAAACTGAGTATACTAGAGAGATGGTTACCGCGATAAAGTTTGGTCATCGCCCATCAAAAGCTATCGAAGAAAGTGCCAGTGTTATTTATAATCTCCATATTTTCATGTACCAGTATCATTTCGAAAATGAGCTGGCTGAAAGTCGAATCGCTGAATGCGAGTGCTGCGATCAAATATGAGTGGTGTTCAACGTTAAATAACCTAAACCTCGAATTCGTACTAAACATTTAGATATTTATCACATGTTTAGTGTGTTCCTGACCGTTCTCGTCTGTTCTTCAACAGACCCTACAGAAAGCTGCTCGTTCCATGTGATAACTTCGAAGTGTCCTACAAAGTCCAACACCAAATGTTAAAGTCTCCATAATTCGTTTTCTGTTCGACATCTGGTCTTGTTATTCTGTGTCATCTAGGTGCTCACCGGTGCACTCCACTCTAAGATGGGCAACTGTGAACGGAAGTATAGAAACTTACCAAGATTTACGTGGGTGTTCATCACCTAATCAGAACGATTAATCAACATACAGAAATCATCATCTGAAATGTTTACTACCAATAAGAGTTACTTGGAAGGTTTCCTGTAGTCTCTGTGGGAGTTTACAGTGTTTGATGCGTTCCTGTTGATGAAATTACAAACTTCGTAGCATACCGTCACCAACCACTGGAATAACTAAGCCCACAGAGGTCCCATACGATTCTACATGTTTACGGAAACGAATCACACTAAGGTCAATTAATGGCCTTTCACGTTTGGTTATCACACAAGTTTACCGAGTGAAACGTGGCGCTTATTCATAGTGTCCGCTCTGTAACAGATATGACACTAGTCTCTTCAGTTGGGTTAACTGGGCGACTAATCCCCCTCTTCATATGAACCTAAGCATTGATATCTCTCAGTTCGGGAACATCTGTCGTGGTCTCGGGCGTTTATAAGCCTCAGATTTATCGTTCACATCGCTGAAGTCAGTCAGCATAGGTGAAGAGTTTTGTTTTGTTAAATCAAATGTCGGTGACCCGCAGTAATGGCTGGATGTGAATTACAAACAAGTAGTCTTTCCACGGGTTAGGGAGGTAGCCATCTTGGGGGTAGAACAACATAACACACTCTTTAGGGACCGATATAAAGTGGCCGCCGTTTACAGTTGGTGGCTTAGAGGAGGGCCAGTGCAAGAATGATTTACTTTACCCATGTCAAAATTCTGAGGAAAACAATGAAACCAAAATGCGCTAACGTTGACAACAGTGGACCGACATATGTGTGATGAGTTGATGATACTTCTTCAAGGTTCAGGGCGTAGGAAGATCGCCTTTTTGCTCAAGTGTTATTAATTGGAGATATCAAGAAAGAACTATACTTACTTGACCTCGGGATAATCAACCTGAATGAATCTAGGACTATGTTTTTGAATAACATTGAGTGGAGCAATTGCAGCAGATGCCGATTTTCCTTGATAAGGACGGATAAACTTTGCTATTATCTAAAAGGTGTACGTATCCTAGATTGCCCATCTGCACACGATGGACAATCAGTTGCAAGTGACATAAGTGAGAGCAGATATCACGTAAGAACAGATACCCCTCACTGTTTGTTTAAGTGGAGATGTCGAACGAACCGTTTGAATTCATTGTCAATCAGCTTGGCCAGTGTACGTAACAGTTCACTCCACAATTGGGATCCTAATCAATGTTCGACCGGCTAATCTGTTATTCACAAATATCCCAACATTTTCCATTGATCTTTGTTTGAGCTGGGTCACAGTAAAACCAAAGCCAACTCAGTTCCGACTGACTAGTTCAGATCACAGGCCTGCGGGGAATTCTTTTCGAAACATGTTGCCTTGGCGACAAGCCAGTGTGATCTTCACCCCCCAAAACCTTGGCAAGTGATATATGTGGGTAAGATTAAATCGCATGGAAATCGGTTGGATCACGTGAGCAAGAGGACAGCATAAAACTGCTGAGCAAGTGTGGGTACCACTGGCCCCAGTGATTGCCAGGTATCCCATGTGGGCTAGATATATTTAGTCTAGGTGGCAGGTCGTAAAAGGGATTTGGTTACATCGAACTGGGAGGTGAATCTTGGGTTGACCCCGTAATATGATCTTCCTGATTCAAGCCGGTAAGGAGTCAGCTTTCTGCTCTGCACCAACTTCGTGTGGTCACTGGTTGCATGAAGATCAAAGTCAGGTTGCCCGACTTGCCACCGACGTTAACTTGCAGGTTTGTCAGAGTACGAAATGCGACGCACAAGGGCAAACATACTGAGTCGTACATAGGCTTCCGTGCAATAGCGGACTGACAATGAGGCAAGATATGAACTGTACCATGAACTTTTTGTGAAAAAAGCACTGTTTTATGCGGCTCCAGAGACTATGACGTGGCATATATATTAACTATCTGCAACAAAGTTAATCACAAAATTAACAGTTATTATTCACATTCGACGAAAGTTGTGACGGGTCAAGCAACGATTACCCGTGTGAATACGGCCCATGTGGGATTGTCATGCGTTCACGGGGTTTACTATTAAACGAACACTTGAAAACCTGGTTGAATTTATTAGATAGAGACAGTGTGAACGAGTTTGAAACTGACAAACGATATTTTCCAAAACGATTCTTATCCACACCATCACTGATCCTGTGTACACTGTTTAGACTGGTTTCTCTTCTCCGATTCTTTCTTCCTTTCTTCTGTACTGTTTCTCTCCCAACTTAAATTGCTACCTTGGCGAGGTGGTCGGGCTTGTGTACTGTTTGGATCCGGCGGGCTATGCTGACTAGGACTCCGGTCCTTCCAGGTGCAACCTTGTCAGATAGGCCAGACGAAAAGCAGTTACACTCATAAGCTTGTATGTCGCACTACTGACAGCATAGGAGTGCTTAGGTAGTGAGGCACAATCCTGTGAGAATACAGCAGAACTATTTTCATAGTTG
>JTDE01001460.1:44624-71903 GCA_014338405.1 Paragonimus skrjabini miyazakii | reverse complement strand
TTGGATTTAAGTAGCCTCTTGGGGTACAAACTGTTGTTAGTAAAGCGACTGCCGTTAATTTTCTACAAAGCGCAGGCAATCGAAACAACGTAGACAATGTGATATTTGGGTGAGGAAATCTAACCGCCTTCGCCATCCTTAGATTCTGTGATCTACATAAACTTTACAAGGCTGAGCTATCAGTAAACATTATCTTTGATACAGATAAATTAAACTGTGTTCGTAAAAGTGACTGATGAAAATCCTGGAAACTACGATCGAACAATTGTTATTAAGTTTTTAGTTCATCCCTGAAATTTGCTTTTTATACTGCAGAAGGTTAGCTATCAGGGTCATCACATGACCAGCAATAATGAAAAATAACAAATATGAAGCAGAACAGTCAAATAGAAATGGAAGCCCCAGATTTTGAATTTAATTATGCACGCACAACCTAATAAAATTGTTCTTATGTTTAAGCAATGTCACCCTGTGATAGTTAGATTCACTAAAATCTCGGGTAGGGAAGAATCACAGGAGTATTTTTGAATAAGAACATACAGGCTTTTATGAATCTTGTAAAGATTTTGCCAAAAATTTGGTACTATTAATAGAACTGGGAATGTCAGTTAAGTTAAAACAGAATTCAGCAACCCAACCGTATGTGCTTGTATTCCCGCTGCATCAGACCAGCAATTTTCTGGAGTTATTACAGATCTTGAGGTTTTAAAAATACCAGAAGAAACTACGGAACAGTAGTGCCGGTATGGAAGTGTGCTGTTTTATTCAGTTGTGGAATGATTTAACGAGAAGCAGAAAATGATCGCAAACGCACTACATAGACGGGAATCTTCAGATCCTCATGAAAACCTCATATATATGAAGGGACCAATTGACTGTTTGGCATACAGCCGCTTCCAGTTATTCTAGTGATATTGATCTGCGAATGAACATAGATACTGAATACGTAATTTTGCGTATACCCCCATGAAGTGTCAGCGTTGATTGTTAATAAAATATGAAGATAAAACATCCACTCATTTTGACTTATTCCTATTGAGATCACGATCCTTTGATCAGTTATTTACTGTTAAAAAAGGAACAGTCGTAGTAAGCACGTAGAAATGTTAGAAGAAAACAAACTCTAACAGTCGCCTTCGACTTCATTCTGACGACAATATTTTGTCTACTTAAGTTGATAATAGAAACTACAACAGGATGAACCTTGGGGTAGAATAGAGTTAGTCGTTGAGGAGAAGAACATACGATTGTTGTGACATACATACTGTGTTCTACTGGAGGAATAGTCAAGTGATCAATTGTTAAAACAGGTAAGCAATGCACATCATTTCTAAAAGAAGAAGATGAACTCCTCTCACAATTTTGTGGGGCGGCCTTCGTTGACCACTGTGTCACTAGGCAAAAACGTTCAACAACACAGTTTTGTAAGTATAGCTTGGGTTACTCGATCGCTTCGAGAAGATGCACAGTAACTGTTCTGTTAGCAACAATCGGTAATTCCACAATTACGTCTCCTTTTCAAGTTGAAATCACAGATATCGTCAAATTAGCTCAGCTGCATACTGAACACATATCATTAGTAGGACGTAACCCACACACAGCGCTTCTCTTCGAAAAGAACCGGTTGAAATGTCTGTGTGAAGACAAACGATTGGATCAGTTACGGACACTGCTGGTTCGATATCTATGACACTTCCTCAGTGTTAACACAGAACTTGCCCCATCCTCCCACTTGTGTTATTTTCAGTGAATACGGTTTGCCGAAAATGATTCGTATTGAAGATTGACTGAGTCAATTTTGTCATCCTACGTCTGGCTTACACGATGGATGGTCACTGACAAAAAATATTACCCAAAACACTATAGCGCCAGAAGCCGTCTGTTTGCTGCGCCCTGTTCCTTCAGCATTTCCTGTACACCATCCAACTGACAATGTTTCATCTTGTTTGCTCCTGGTTTTAGTGAAGTTGCTAGTTTAGAGAAAAGTGACATTTTCGTCCCGTTGATTCATTTCGTTTGTCATTGTGTTCTCCCCGCGACAGCTAGTTTTCGTTGAGTTTTCAATGAGGGGTTGTAAGGTACTTGACAAAGTAGCAG
Organism: Paragonimus skrjabini miyazakii; assembly: GCA_014338405.1. Lineage (NCBI taxonomy): Eukaryota > Metazoa > Platyhelminthes > Trematoda > Plagiorchiida > Troglotrematidae > Paragonimus > Paragonimus skrjabini miyazakii. Next base: position 69,806 of record JTDE01001460.1, on the reverse strand, counting down.
TTGATGACACACGCATCTGTGACCTAAACAGTACCGATGTTCCCGATTGTCATCCTATCAATTCTGATGCTTGACGAGTTGTCCAGGTTGGGACGAAACATTTGTATCACCATCCGATAGTCATAGTATCGTTTTGTCTTTGTTGACTGATTCAGTACACAAGATTGCTAGCTTAGGTCACTTGGTTCTCCGGGGTGCGATGAGTTGAGCGCGATCAGACAAATGTCCTGACTACCTACTCACTTATGGGCATCGGTGGTAACTAAGTGAGAAACTTTCAGAACCATTTCTATTTTGATTTAGCCCATTTTTTAGTCTGATCGGTTGCCAGTGCTGCCTGATTTTGGACAATACGCTCACCTAACATTGGTCATGTGTTCACAGATGATGCCAGCAAGACAAAGAGTTTGACTCAGACAAACAGGTCTGTCATGATTGTCATTGAGTACTGTCTTAAGTTTGATCTTTAAGCATTTTAGAGCAGAATAAAATCTCGTTGATGTGTTTTGGTACGTTCAATCTATCTCTTAGCGACTAATCCTGACTTGAGCTTGTAAGAGCATTCGTAATTCAGACCGAGTCTTCTATGTTGCTAAGACGCGTCTGTATATAAACGTGGATCACTGGAAGTATTAATAAACAGTCAGATTAAAAGCGCTTCATTTTCCTTTTTGAAACAAGCTCACATAATAACACCGTAATATTCAATACTGGTATAGATTCAGTCATTAATTGAGGTAAGTTAATTAATGGTAGTCATCCCCTCCTGTTAAGTTTTTCTCAAGGGACGTTGTGAGAAGGATCATTGGCAATGTGGTATATCAGAAACAGTGACTTACTTGCCCCAGAAGAATTCGATATCCCTATGCTCCAATTTTCTGGCATGATTACCAAGTCTTCCAAGTGAGAAGGCTGCAAAGCAAACCTGTAGGCATGGTTTTTGATCTTAGAAGACACACTTATAAACAGGATTGAATGGGTCTTTCAGAACTCTTTCATACTGTCGGTCGTGTTCGAACCTTCCATTATTAATTCGAACGCCGCTGAATGCAGTTAGACTTTCATTCTAATTCCCATCTTGGTTCTTATTCTAGCAGTGCCGGATGTGATCAGCCAGTTTTCTCACAATTCGATCTAGAATTGGGCCATGTGTTTGCAAGTGGTCTGATATAGTTTAGGATTTTTTTTGAAATGATCAGAGCTTGTCGGGTAGACGCCAATGACGTTGTTAAAATTCTGAGCAAACATTCCGAACTAGAGTTGCAACACCTGAGTTACATGCAGTTAAAGGTACCATGAACAAGCTTGGAGTGCGATGGAGAATCCGAGACAAGACGCTGTATCACTGGTTGATTAGTGAAGGTAGTAGTGAAAGTTTGGTATTTGCTCAGAACTACGTCACTGATACTTGGTGGTCACTATAAGAAAGAATTTTATTCGGCGGGACCCCCGTAAATGTGTCAGGAATGTCAGAATACTCAAGTATACTTTCATTTTCGTAGCTAGTGAGTCGGGAAGATGAGATGTTCCGAATAAAAATATCTTCGATTCTAGGAGGAATGGAAATGATGAAAGGTCATAAATGAGACTAGTTGTATGTCGACCCAGACATTAACAAGTCACCTCTTACTATTTAACTTGAAGAAGATTATGGCCGTTTACTCGATTGATTTGTGGGTGAAAATTAATAGACGTATGAGAAGGCAGCAAATAAAAACCAGTTGGAGCGTGGGAAGAGAGCACAGAGATCAGTCTACCACAGCATACTACATACATAAGTAAGCAGCGATGCATGAACATTGAATGAAGTCTTTCCAAGGTTTTTGATAGTTTGAGGAGACACTTGCATTAATGTAGAGAACAATTTCGTCGTTCCTCAAAATAAGCTCCTATGTTTATTCATCTTGGGTCTCAGTGCGTAAATAGTGCGGGCTTCCATCATGTGTAGAGCTGTCTTAATGGGCCCGCCAGGTTTTTGAAAGATTACCTTTCAAATGGTCTGTTGTCTTCTGAGCGCTTTTAGATAGAACGACATAATGCAATGCTGAACAAAGCCTACACACAAAAGGTGCAAATCAGCGGTGGTTGTTGTCACTTGTGTAGCGTGTGTTGCGCACCATAAAATCTAACAAACGTTCCAGTTGATAATGAGGGTCTCAGTCGATGGTTCCCTAGCACGCATGCTGACAATTTCTTCATTTTTGATACATGCCTAACGTTGGGCTCCATCACTCCGACCGAGAGCATAACAATATACGAAGATGGACAAAACAGCTAGAACTGAAAGACAATGTGCAGAAATCCTAAATTATTATTTCATCGATTGATACGACGGTTGCAACAGAACTTATGCAATCCCCGTTTATTTGGTGAATGTCACTAATGTTCAGATTCCGAAGGAAAACACCTTGAAATGCCAGTCGGCTGCTCGCACGTTCGGGGCTTTGAAAGTGTTTTAAGACGTCACAATTGATCATTTAATCGTTGGGCTCCATGACATTTTCAAGCCGCAAACAGTGGGTCATGCGTCGCTCCTAAAGTTAGGGTTTGACAAATTCATGCACTTTTAAATGTTCCAGACGAAAGATTATTCGTGTATGAAAATTAATTCAGGCCTGTTTTATGATGTGATCCTATCTCCAATTTCTTTTCTTTTGCATCAAAAGCTTGTATTTCCTTGTTTGAATATGCTGATTACACAGTAATAGTTGTTGTGCGCTGCTCATCACATCTGCAGGAAATGCTTATCGATTTGGTCAACTGATCTCTCTTTCACTATCTCATCTTTAATCTATCTATCCCTCACGTGATTTCACCACCGTCCTTTAGGGACTAACACGATCAAAAACATAATCTGTTTGGCTAGAGGTGGTTCATTCAGAAAAACAGTTGATTTCGTGTGTTATACAACTTCGGTCGGAACTTTTCTTTGTATTTACTCCTTGATTATCTCAGGGAACTTTTACTTTGTAATGAGATAATACCTGTTTTGAATTTGAAAACTTTTCCTAAAAACAGATTGACGGTGTGGCGATGGTTAGTCTACCGGACACAATATCCTTGGCTGCATTTTTAGCCATGACTGAAATGCAGTTACCTGATGTTGTTGCTGGTGTAAGCTTTTAGCAAATGTATGTGGAAGACATTCTAATTTTAAAACTACTATTCATTCTCTATACATCCAGTGATCTCCAAACTTCGCCCATCAGAACGCTTGTATGTCTCACGAGGAGGGACCGAACGATACTTTACTCTTTCTGGACACTTCGTTCAGCGGAAAACAGAACTGTTCAATACAACTGTCAACGTGGAACAAATCCACGTAGAGCATTCAGTATTTGCAATTTTCGTCATTTGTGCTGCTGGAATATAAACGAAGCCTGTTAGGAACACTGTTTCACAATGATCTGCACATTTACACTTACGACTGTTTACAAGAGGCAGCAGTATTAAGAAAGATCTTAGTCGCCAGCGGTTATTCTGAGGTGTTTGCCGACAGCCGTAGCAGGCAAAGGACGAGCAAGATTGGCACGTGCACAATTGCAAAGAAATAGGTAATGTTGACTCTACCCTTCAAAAACGATCATATCACACGTGATGTATGCCACAGTCTGCAGAGTGGCTGCTTCATACTCTGCGACTGGATTACATACGCTACTTTCAACTCAAAGTGTTGTCGAGCTTGCTCACACTAGTATCTAACTGAAATGTTCTATTTTTTCTATGGTCTATCATTTCAATTACAGTTGCGTTGACGTCTACATCGTCAGAACGGATCGATGCCTAAATCAAAGGATGACTGAACATATGCGAAAGTGGTTGGTGAGCGCAGTGACAAAACAGACGATCACAACACAGCGTGGGATCAGAAACATGACCGCATTCATTGCAGGGCACATCATGGGAACAGGTAACGTTGTTGATCTGGCCAACTCGCTTGACGTGTTATTGCGTAACTGATGCCCACGACTGCTAGTGTTTTCTGAGAAAATGCTTATCAGTACTCACCGTTCAACCCTACGTGTATATAAACTGTCAACTCAGGCAGTTTGTCTGCTTTGGAACTGATAACAACCACCCTTCCGTTGTAAACCTCGAGGGCTGGCCTTTTCCGTTGTTCTTACCCCTGTGTTGTATAAAACTTAACATTTCAAGTTCGTAACCAACAGTAGTAAATTAACTGTTAACATTCGATGACATGTGTTCTTCTGTAATAGACGGAATAGATCGAGAGAACTCAGTATTTCAATGTTATACTTTTTCCGTCGGTTATGGTATGTTCTTCGTTGCTCATGATTCGACTTCCCGGTCTCTTTCTGTCTGTGAACGTTGCTTTATCCTACAAACTTACCTGATTGTTTTGGATGGCAGTCTTTTTCGGTAAGGTGAGTAACCCAGATTTTATATATTGCTTCCAATAGTCTTATGCATAACTTATTCTTTAGTTTCTGGCTTCATTACCGCACACTTTCTTCTATGTCAGCTTTAGCATCCTGCTGTAGTGTTAACTGTCAGTTGAGATAAAGCTTTGCTATCATTGGGACATATTTCTAAAGGTTTAACTAATTTGCGAACATTCCGTCACTTGCGATAGTTGTGCTGACTCTAATCATCAACTAAGTTTCACTTCCTTCACAATCCGGAAACAAAAACTGTTGGTTGTGCTTGCAAAGTTTTACAGGCATTCAGGCGTTCGTCCCACTGAACGTTGTAGTGACCGCAATCAGTTTTTGAACAACACGGCGAAACTTTGGTCAGATTAGCATTCGATTTTAGGGGTTAGTTTTCTCGCCGTTGGTTAACGAACTTGCGAAATATTCACTGTTTGGTGCACACTGTTCTTTTATGCTTTGTTTGACTTGGCTTGCATTTGTTTTTAACAGGGGCTCCGGATTAAAGTCCCAATTGATTAGAGGAAGTGAGTTATTAATCGCTGCTCTCTGCTGATAGCATTGCATCAAATGGGATGATGTTTATTGCTTGTCTGACAATCGGTCTTTTTAGAAGCTTGCCCGAAGTAAGACAATCGGCACGGAAAACCATAGGTCCATCTTTAAAGGGTCGCACTATAATCACTGTTGACATATCATAACCGTAAATAGGTTATTTTTATGTACACCATAAACAGTGAAAGTGGCTTTCACTCACTATAGCATTGTAATCGGGAGGACCTGTTAGGAACTGTCATCCATGGCGTACTCAAATGAGAGATGAAATATGAAGTGTGATCGATTAGTTTTGTTGCAGCGTCAGGTTGAGTCCTTGGGGCGTTTGAAACAGTCAATGGAAACAGGGATAAGGAATTTGCCGTCTATCTTTTTAACCAGGAAGACGGTTAGCTATGGATCCCCGTTGGCGATGCAATCAAAAGGAAGTTTTGATCCTGTGTGCTGGCTATTGCTGTTCATTGATAATCAAGTAACCTCAGTTTAGTACCCGTTTATGCCGGTGATATCTTGTCGGTGCCATACATGCTGGCCACAATGTACGTAACTCGCTGCTGGTTCACAATGAGTTCTGTTTTGCTTTTTGATTGTGTTTAATTCTGCTTTGGTTCACATCCCCAATGAAATGGGGAATATCTTGCTCCAAGCAAGCAATGGAACACCTAAACGCGCTGAGTTTATCACGTTCAGAATACAGCGTATTTTGATGAACTCTAACTTTTTCCGGCTCATGCTATACGTCCGGTTTTCTTTATTCTGGGCATATCAGAGAGACAATAAGAAAGAACCGACAACTGCGAGTGTCGGTGTTCACTGGCCGGATGACAGGATATCAAGTAACAGACCCATGAAAATAAGTTTGCAGTTGGGAAAAGCCGACTACTTTTGGTGCACAAAGAGAAATGTTATTTGACAATAGTCTGTATACTTTGTTTACATTTTTTGTGTAAACTTTTATCCCAGGTCTGCCGGGGTGAACTATGTTTTTTATTACACAGATGATTGTTGTAGGCGCGGTAGCATAATTCAAGTAGTGAGACCATCAAATACAAGACTTACAATTAGTAGTACATATGAACTTGCGAGAGCCGCCCATCTGAGGTCCGCTGTTTGTCCAGTCCGGATCATTCCACCTGAGTTTATTATGGCAGCCAAGTCGGGCTTTCAGATGGCCCCGTCATCGAGATCGCTCTGACTGAGTCTGATTATGGTAAACCTCGCACTGTCATTTGTAGAAGGCCGTTGCAAACCATATGCTGACTGGCGCTTCCACCACATCTGACTTTCTACAGTTGGATGTTTCCATTAGCATCCATTTAATCTGTCATTTATTTTGCATTCGACCTCTCGCACAACCCTGGCCACTGCCGACCTTCTTCAATCTCGTTAATGAAACTACTGAACTATCCGGGCAATATAACAGTCCAACTCCTCTGACATAGATAAGTGTGCGCTTCACCTTATTCAGACCTACCTCAACTAGTGTTCACTCATTGAACCCTACGTTTACTTGAAATAACCGGAATAAACAACTTTATAGTGTGTGTTGTCCAGTTGATTACGACTGGACAGTCAAACATTCTTAGCGATACGACCAAGTAACGTGAGGGCCATATACAACCATAGTACAAGTTTTATAAGCGATGTGGTCGCGTGGAAAAGTAAAGAATGTTGTTCACATATTACATACTTATTCGTATGACTCAGTGCAATTAGAGCTGCATACAATCGGCCAGGTGAAGGGTACGAACAGTGGGTGAGAACAGGCCACATTGCATTTGCATAGGGAATTTTCCTCACATTAGGACTTGCGAATTCCAGACAGTTGTCTTCAGTTTCTGGTGCGTTCAAGCTGCTCATATATGGCGAATGTTGACAAGATTGGCACCAAGGCGTTTTCGGAAACATGACAAGAAGTACCACTTGCGTTTGATAACCAGCCATACTGTCGTAGTACATCGTTTCGTTTAAGATCCATTAACTGCATTTTGGACCATTGTTTGACCGTTTCGCAGTGTACAAACTTACTGTTCTTAAGCTTTAGCTGACCCTACTACACCTGGTTTTCTCTTATTAGATAAGGTCTCGTCTAGGTTGCTAAATAACATACATAATTTTGAATGACATGATAAAGTTGAATTTATCTCGCCGATGGTAAAAACAGTACCACCTACCCGAATGAAATGGGACTGGGTTGTGACTCCAAACTCAGGCTATTTAAGATTTTGAGAGTGCCTTCTTGCTACCAAAACATTAAACAGGTGGAGTGACTATATCCCTTGGAAACCGGTTTCAGTCTAGCCAAACTTATGGTTGTGCACCGCCACTTTCATCGACACCAACGTAGATGCTAAGCATACTTGTGTTGTGGACGAGAGCATTTAAAAAACACTACTCCCCTTTTAGTTTTTAGAATCGTAAGGAAATATTGTGTACCGCATAGAAGTGTGTAATTTTATATATGACGCTAAAAGATGCGACTGCAACTTGCAAACGGAGTGATGAGCTTCAATACGCACTTACTTTCAACATCAAATTAATGAATATTCGGTATTTTGAATGTTAATGTCGTATGATTTACATGAGCTGTCCAACAGGAGTGAAAACGGTCGCTGAGTGTTGTTAGTTGCATACAGCTGAACGGAGTTGTCAACAAGAAAAATTGTCCATGGTTCACTATGGCATTTCGTCTTCACAGAAAGTTCGGTGTTCGACTGGTCTGATCCGAGGCGTCTATCCCACATGTTGTCCAATGGAAACCTGCTGTTACCAGTACATCTAATATTACGTTCGATTTAATTGTGTGCCGTCATCTTAAAATACCATACCCGGTAATGTCCCTGAATTTGATATACAACAACCGCTTGCACTTTAGTCCGGGACTGCTCATCAAAGTTTAATTTAACAGTGCCAGTAGTTGATGGAATCAAAAACACGCACACAGTTCGGACACAAAATATAGTCTACGATTATCTAGTGATCAGAATCTGTCAGTAAGGTGGGTTTATTCTGGTCAGTTTTACGGTCATCGATAGCCCGTTGGTTTTGGTTGCATACTGACGGATGCTTATAACGTGCTTGCTATATTGCTGTTTGTTGTTAGTTCAACCTTCCAGTCATTCTGTCATTTCCCGAAAATTTGCATGCACAATCACGCGGTCGGCGACTCTGCTCCTCAGTTTCAATGGAAACATTGTACTAGTTACCGTTTTCCTCTTCCATATAGTTCAGAACATAAGAACGTGTAAGTTTGTCTCCGAAATGACTACCAGTTTGCTTCCGTTCTATGAATCCCACAGCTCTGATAGTGCTCTGAGAAAGGAATCTTCTCAAACGTAAAGTAATCTGTGAAATGGAATACACAACAAATTAACTTATCGGGTGACACGAAAGGCTGAGTTTAGTATGGGAATGGTTGGACATAAGTGTACACACCCCGTTGCACTGATCATGAACTCAATACATTCACGCAGCACTGGAGAAGTGCCGCTTATGTAATCCCACTTATAAGAATAAACACAACCATAAGGGCGTGCTCACGATCGGAAGTAAGCAGCCAGTAGTAATTCCCGCAAAGTTCTCTAGTGAAATGTTAAAAAAGTGCCGTAAAAAGTTACTAAACACTATGGGATGTCCCTCATCAGTTTATTCCCGTTCGTGCGTTTACTAATTTGTCCTATCAAAACGGAAACAATCTTGATCCAAAAAGCTCATTGGACGTATGAAAACATATTTGGAATTTCCCCCATTCTCAGTAACATATGTATCTTGGGATTAGCCACACTAACCTAATAAAAATTTAAATTTTCATATCTGGACTATCTCGTACAAGAGTTAACTATTCAAGTGGATCGATCTGATTCAAGTAGTATAGCCAATGACTTCGTTTACTAAACTTCGTTCAAAACAGACGAACTGCTTCGAAACCTCAAAACTATTTTAAGTTACGTTAACTACAACTAAAACGATGTGAATATATGGAGTACTAATGCACTCATTAGAGTAACAACTATATATTCGCCATTTATGTTGTCATCTGGGTGACATAAACGTGTGAGCTATACTCAACGCGTTAATACCCGTATTCGACAAAGATACGTTCAGTTGTAGTGGGGCGGCTCTATCTAAGGCGACGAGCACATTGTTTGTCTGATCGCACACAAGGGTGTCAACAGCTGTTTGGGAATTATGAATTAAAATGAACGGACTTTTCCGTTACTCATGGATATGATTATTCTATCTCCCTCAAAACTTGGGGTTTTGTTCGTTTTTAGTATCACCTAGTAGTAATCAACAATACGAGCTAAACACTGACCTATGTTTCTGTGCCCTTGACCACTGACGAGGTACCTTCAGATCCACGTAATTAGGCAAAACCTTTTCTGGTCAAATACCACCGAAGTTGTACGTTGTTCACGGGTCATTTCAGCTAGTGAGTTGAATTTTCCACTGAATCTGACTTGTCAAATCAGGTGATGGTGATTTCCCCCAGAAACAAACGATGATGTATGAAGAGATAATAGTGAACTGAACTGAAAATTGTATCAGTTATTAAGGTGGGTATAACACGTGTTGCTGATTGTGTGGGTGTGCTGATCACTCCTAAATTGGCTACCATCAATTGAATACTGTCGGACAACGGTTGGCACTGTACGCAGAAAAATCAGATGTTCCACACCTTGTTGCAGCGTTATCAGTTTATGCTGTAAACTTGGTTACATTGAATACTGTTACACGGAGTGCAATAGAAATGTGTGGTTGTATAATTTCAGTCTGCATACAAGAAGCGGTCTAATGCACATACGTGGTTAACATATATATATATATATATATATATATCCATACTTAAATTATCTCCCAGCTTTAGCGTGCCGCCAAGTACTTTGATCTCACCAGCAGGAGGTTAATGACGCTTGGTTGTAAGCTTTTAATGATAACCATTATTTACCATTAATCGCCAATCAGTACTCACTGGTAACGTTCAGTTTACAATCTCCTACCTAACAGAGTACGGACGGTGGAACCTGTGTGACTAACCTGTGACTTATCTGCAAGCGTAGATACTGTACCTAACTTGCTCCGATGAATGAACTAATATGGATTGTAATGCACACAAATTATTCCGTATTGACCAAGCGCTATCGACAAATTGTTCAAATCTTCACTTTGGGATTCTGACAGAATACTGATTGACATATTTTATTAAAATGCACATGAAACAGTTTGAATACTACCAGTTTGTCGGATGAAAGCAACGTAACCATGGTTTTGTCAGTTTTTATCTCATACATATCCACTTATCTAACACATACCTTATTCGCATGACCAAACAAACAGAGGTTCAAACGACAATTGAGACTTTATTTTAATATAATCTTAAACGAGTTATTATTTTGCGTTTTTTCCAGGAAAAGAATCAGCAGGCAACCGAATTGCAGGCTGCGGACATTGCCGTATGTATATATGCATGGGTGGAACAAGAACCAGGAAAGTTCTTAAGACCAGTGCCTTGGATAAAACGCGAATTTGTAAACGCAGATGATAAAGTTCAGGCGAAAGTGATCACCGTTTTAGTCACTTCTGTGTGAAGAAGCAAATTCAGTAGAAGGTCAATGAAGAGAACGTAGAGGTTCAGTACAGAACAACTGAATGAGTGAAATTATGAGGAACAAACTCGAGTAGCCACTTAAAAGCTAAGTAGAGGAGAGTTAGAAAAGGAGGAAACAGAGAAAGAAAAATTCGATGGATAATTAGTAAATAGGTCAAAGACTTAGTTATCGTCTACCCAATACAGCCAACCAATGATACATACAGTCAAACAGAAATTTCTGGCTAGAAATAATCAAACGAACACTGGACGCACTTGTATATGGGCATAAGGCAGATACATGTGAAGAACCAACCATTTCGAAGTCTTCTAATCTACACTAACGAACATCCAGATTTATCCACGTTATCTATGCACAATCCCCCCACATACTCCCCGTTGACAGTAATTGTACAGGTGCAATTGACGGGGACTGAATTAATCAGACTGACATGATAATGTGATTGCCGATCAATGTGTCGGAATCCACTTCGGACAGTACTGTCAACAATCCTGTTAGGATTCACTCTAGTCTTACTAGAATTTACCGTTGTAATTGACCAACCAGACATTAACTACCTACTCACTAGTGAACAAAATGTAGCTCAATTAGTTTAACGATTTCTGTGGTTTCAACTCGGAGGGAGGTCCTAGTCGTAGAAACATTGATTGTCTCTAAGTGAACGCTTACTTTGTCTCCTCTCGAGACGGCTGGGATATCTAAGCATTACTCACAAGCGATTGTGGCTGAGCGCTTACACCTTATAATTCGGTCGTACCTAATGCGAGGTTAATGGGGTAGTTCTTAACAAAGTCGCCTCACAAAAGCGTGGCCGAAGTTCTAATGGGGGTCGAGGTAAGGACATGAAGTACTAACGAGTTCTAACGAGAGGAGGGGGTATATTAACACTTTCCGTAAAGGACTGAGTAGAGAGTCTATGGGATTTCGACAGCTGCGAGTGACTGCTATTCAAAATTCGTTTACCAAAATCTCTACTACTCACCAAGAATCAATTAGCCTACCAGTCTTTGAAGACAAAATCGTCAGGAGCGTCCGTTCCAGCACTAAGATGTTTGCTGCCACCCAGGCGTTATTTCATTCAACTGTCCGACTGCCTATCTAAAGCCAGTCGTTATTTATCGTGCACATCTGGGTCAACCTTAAGGCAGACTGGTAAACGGTTGACTACTAATGTTTGAGCGGCCAGTTCACGTACAAAGTGACGGAAGGATACGCAAGGTCATTTGCATAGTTTAACTGTTCTCACTTGTGCGCAGTTTGCGTTTCCCGATAGGTCACAGGAGCAGATGTTGATCTCGCCAACCCCATTTGTCATGAGGTAGTGTGAAATGGAAAATGAATGTGCCACACAAGTTACACCAGAAATACACTGCAGCACCCAAAGAAGAAACGTACTATGCCCTAGAAAATGGATGCGTAAATGACTAACGATTAGCTATGAAGGGTAGGGACAATAGGAACATAATTATGCACGCATGAATAGGTAATTATTTTTTTGGGTAGGTCAACCAGATGCGCTTGTGCTGGCTGGATCCGGACAGCCAATTACATGCAGCGCAAGTCGTGTATGGGAACCGATGATAATTGCCATCTTTTAGATTCGGTCACCGTGATAGCGTATTCCGTATAGAGGTACAGTCTGCTATGTATGAGCATAATCTGTACCCGTTTTCTGTTCTTGATTATCTACTTACTGTTCGGGACCGTGAGATTCATCCGAGTAACACGGGTTTGGCTAACGGATGTTTGTATGAAACATATTTAACTGGTTCTTATTGTTTCACAGATGTGCATGGCCACCGTTTAGCAAAACACCGTTTTATTACACAGACTAATAGAAATCTTTTGCACATGTATGTGACTAAACGACGAACCTAGTCGAACAATGGATCTACAGGCTCAAGTCTCAGTTCAAATGGGAATTTTATGAGGTCGTGTCTTTCAAAACTGCTCCCCCTCTAGATAGCCATCTGGTCAGGAGTTTTTGGCACATCTTGTCCGCTTGAGTAATGTGTTGTGTTTCGTTCAGTCCTGCGGTGAGCAACTGAATCACTGTCAAAATAAGCTGCAGGTGGTGACCTGTCTCCGTCAATTGATGCACAAAAGTGATGCTTCGAATATTCCACCGTCGTCCATGTCATGCATATGAGAGTATAATTTTTCATTTTGAAATCAATATCGCAGGCAACCGTAGACTGGTGTTTATGTCAGAAAACACGTTCAATTGTGCATACAGTTGTTCACTACATACCTGAACAAGGAGCAGAATATAAGGGGATTACTGGCTGGGGTTAGAATCGTAAAGCACCTTCCAGTGTCACTACACGATTGCTCTTCAGCTGAGTATGAACTGGCCGCGAAGGGCTAGACACATGAGGGCAATATGTTTCCTATGTCACGTAGTGGTATAGACTTGTACTTTGGTTGAATGAAACAATGATAAGTTTACAAAAGCAGCTATTAATTTAGCTACCACTGACTCCGTATTCGCAGATCGACAGGGTCCAAAAATTGTTTAAGAATGGCAGACGGATTCACGAGGTATCAAAAACAGTTTTCCCAGCCTTATTTTGTAAACTATAAAACAACCATCAGCTTTTATGATGGTACATACACACGTACGACAGCATGAATCATTCACGAACTTCACATCAGTAGCTTATGAATGGATCAAACACTGATCTGCCAAAGTACAGCCTAATCAAAACTGATGACTAAGAGGCTCTAATTCCTATCGGTAATTCGTAAATACACGACTGCACTAAAAGTTTCATTAAAGGGCACGCAGAGTCCGCTGATTCAGTAACAGCTGTGCCAAAGAAAACGGTGGTTTTTCAATTGGAATACACAGGGGACAACCTGTTCTACTCAGTGGCCCAATAATTTAAGATAGCTGTTTGTAGATCCCGTTTCATCACATGGCCAATCAAGCTGACTGAGACCAGGAACTCACAACTGCCATCAATAAATGAATGCCTCATCTATATACACAGTTTCTTACGCAGTTTGTTTTATGTGCCGTTGCGCGAAAGCACACACGGACGTTATAAAACGAACCAAACAATAATAACCGAGCATATTCCGAAATAGCTACCTATCAGTGTATACTAAGTCAACTACTGGGAGCAACGATCATTTTGAAAAGCTTCTTTGTCATTCATCAGACATCCGTCAGTGACCAGCCATCGTGCGACTCTGGTGTCTTCGCTCACAATAAAAGGGTGTGATGGGGATTTTCGAATGTCCAAATCTGTAACAGTCTTTCGGAATTATAATCATCAGCCACATATATAGAAAGTGCTCACAACGAGGCTTACCACACCGTAGTTTTAGTAGACAGCGGTTGCATTTTTATCACATTTTTTGCAGTTAAAATGAAAGTTTGTAATGTTTATATCGCATTATCAGAGTTTGATACTGTGACCAGTCTAACAGTGTTTGTCACTGTTACCAGTGGGCCATTTCAGTAAAATGCTTATTTCATTTCGGTGAGTGACTTAAAACATGATGCAAGTTTTTCACATTATTTGACGGTATACGATGGTCGACAATCCACAACGATTTGACTATCCTCGTTGAGATACCCTAGTTATGGTGATCACTTGCTGTTGGCAGGGCTAATGCCGTCTACCCTCGAGGCAATCTGGCAACCTGCGCACTACATTCACGCGACTGCGACTTACAGTTTGAATATACTAATTCAGTCCTATTATATAATGATTATAACTGTATGATGGTGTATTCGTTTAATGGTCAACATAATTGTCTCGTCAGATCTGCATCCCTGACACTTTACAAGCTGAGCTAGACTTTCTACAAGAAGTGTTCACGCATAATGGCTACCCAACGCGTTTCATTCAGAAGGCGATGCGGGCGGTAGAGTCAAAACTTAAGTCACCTTCTGTGAATAAGAAACTTGCTTGTATAAGACTTCCTTTCAAGAGTGATCCCATGGCCGAAGTTACCTCAATAAAGCTCAAAAAGTCTGTCGAAACAACCTTCCTTGCCCCTCAACTGTGCGTGAGTTTCCGTTCAATACCCATTATCATGTCACAACTCAAAGACAAACTCTCATGTCTTACAACCAGCTGTTGTGTGTACTCAGTTGTTTGCTCGTGTCGAGCATCATACATTGGTCGTACTACAAGGCGATTGTTTGACAGAATGCGTGAACATCATCCTGCGTGGTTGAACAGTGGTGTGGTTGAAACGGTTACAATTGCGAGTGTTGCTCATTTGACTGACTCTAATCATTCAGTCCGTAAGAAGGACGCTTTTCGGATTGTCTACCGAGTGCCAATGAATCGATCCATTGTGGTGAGATTCCGAATGTTGACCGTTGCCGATGCCATTAGTATCCGATTACGCAACCCTGACCTCTGTGCTCAGAAGATGTTCGTGCGGACACTTAATCTCCCCTGGCCTACACTCAATGAAGCCCACGATTTGGAACAGTGATTGCGTAACTGATAACAAATACGCTGTCCATAACTGCTATTGACCATTTTCTGACTCAATCCAGCCACTGTTTTCATATTTATTATGTTATAATTAGCCTGATGATCAAACACAGAAAACAAGTCTTGTTCACTACTTTGTCGTTCTCATGACTCCATTGGGTATCTTCGAGCGACTTCATTTATGTACGCCAGATCATCATCTATCCACTTCACGCCAGTCGGCTACGGTATGGGCAAAGGATGCTCAGTGTGACAATGGATCAGTTGACATCCTTAGCAGATGGTTTAACTACCTCAATTTGTGCACACTTAACAACTGAACAAAAGAACTCGCTTTGCACTCCCAACTAAATACCCACTTCCTAACCTCTCCGGTGCTCACTCGTTGGTACCATCGGATGCAAGCGACCGAACGTAGGCATCGGTGGCCACAAACTTAATGATAGTCTATATTTTCTACCCTGAGCGTTCATGTTTCGCTGCCGTAGAGTGATACAACCCTCACTGTCGCCCTACATACGCAACCCTTAAGCATCAGAGAGATGCCTCTGTGTCGCCAGAGATGTACTAGATTGGTGACCACTGCCCTAGCCTTAGAGATACGCACTTTTATTTTATTCCCTACACTTCCACTACTGCTGATTCAGGTTTCCACTCATATAAGCCGGTCAACAACCTCCAGGAATTCATTATCCAGCATCAAATATAAGTAATCACAACAATCTTGTAGAAGCACTTTGCATTCTGGGGCTGCAAAACCTATTCCGGAATACATAGCAGAATACGAAATAGCTTCTAGTAGTTTGTGCTACTTGAAAGTTGTCAAACAACATCTGGTTGTCAGCATAATCGGGATCAGTCAGTCTTCCACCAGACAGGAGGTCCACGCCGACATTTTGCGAGTGCCACAGACAGTCCTCCATTATCTCGTCTGTGACAAAATTAAACGGAAATGGAGAAAGTGAAAAGCCTTCACTCACGCCGCTCCTGGTGGTGAAGTTGTCAGACAGTTTACCGTAAACCCAAACGTGAGCTGAAGTGTGAAAACAAAGCGCCGACAGTATGTCCACATATTTGATCGATACACCCCTGCGTTTAAGCGACTTTAAAATGTAAATCGATCCACCGGATCGAATGCACCTTTATACTCAAGAAATACGGCACTTGTTGGTCTGCGCTGCCCCATAATTTGATCAACACTTCTCCGCCCGGGGCGAAACCCTGCCTGTTCTTCTCTTGTGTTTGGCTGCCGAGCTACAGTGAGTCGACGAAGTTTAGTGGGTGCCAGAACCCTACCAAATACTGAGGTCAACCTAATCCCGTGTGGTCTTTGCAAGAGTCTCCGACTCCTTTCTTGAATAGGGGAACTATTTTCGAGTTACCCCAGCATGCAGAGATGATCCCTACCGTAAACACAAGTTGAAACAACTGAGTCAAGGCCTGTGCTAACGCCCCCCTACCTTCTTTGAAAAGTGCCCGCACAAGATCACTTGGGCCAGCAACCCTACAGCGTTTGAGAGCCGAAGTATAATTGTGGACTTCAGTCTCCGTGAGTGGTTCTAAATCTGGCGACCATGATGCAATATTTGCAGTAAAACAGCAGGCCAACTAAATTGACCTTTAAAGTACCCTCCCAGCGCCTTAACCTCTGAACTTATTATGGATGGATGTGTCATCTGTCTCGTTGATAGCTTCACTGACAAACTGTCACTCTGAACTAGTAGCACAGATAAGCATGAAGAATCTGCCGGTGCTCCCTGGAGCAAAAGCGGCTTCTATTTCCCTAAATTTCTCCATTAGCTGAGGCTTACAGTCAGCCGACAGGTTACGCTTCAACTTCCTACGGATATCTGTCCTAAACTCGTAATACGAACCGTCGGGAAGAATCTTGCGCCTGGCATCCAACAACTCCAGGGATTCCTCTGAAATCCAATATTTGTTTAGCCCATAAACAACCGTGCCACGTTCTCCAATACGGGTTTCATAAATACCCTGGGATATTTTGGTGCAACGGATATTAGGATCTTCGGGTTTAGAGCTGCTTTCTAGGCTGGGTTGGTGCTTATCTTTTACCGACGGCATAGTCAGCTTCTCAACTGCCAGCTGTTGTTGTCGGTGGAGTCGTAGTCCAGCAAAAGTAAAAATGAAACGGCAGCGTGCTAACGCATGAACTAAATCTAAGTATATGCTTTAATAAGAACGACAATACTTAATGGAACCGCACCACTTTTAACTGACACCAATGTGGTCTATCCGAGACCATGTCTGATTCGGAGAATGGAAGCACCAAGCTTAACATCATCCATCTACAACAGTGGAACATGAGTGACAGTTGTTGGTGTACTGCCGACGGTGGTTCTAATGACGAGCAGGGATGCCGAGGATGGTGAACCCAGATGAAAACTGGTGCACTCACACAGATAAAGCGTGTTCTATTTAGCTGGCGATGTAAGTATAAACCAATCGCTGACTTGCGGACAGTCATACGCAGAGTCACATGCAACGAATTGTCTATCTGTCTAACAAACAGCTTGTTTCTTTGTATATGGAACACTGAGTTCCCTTTAACCACTTCATTAGAGCAGAAAGAAGACATGCATTGCGATATGTTAACATTTCATTTACTCTCATCAGTCGCAAACGTAAAACATGCAAGTTATATACATCATACAGATAAGGTCAGATAGGGATTAGACACGCATACAGGCACACCAAGTATCTGTCTATCTCAGAGAGTTGCCGAACACATTCCGAAATGATTGAAGCAACAGATGACGCACCAGCATCAATTTGGTGCATTGACGGCTCGAAACCCAACGTCTTCGATTGCTAAACACCTCATGACAACAGGTCACCAAGTTGACTTATTGAACTCATTCAATATACTGTTGCGCAATCGAAACCCGAAGCTGTTAGCTTTCTGTGAAGCGATGCTCATCCGAACTTACCAGCCGACGTTATGTGCACAAAAGTGGTTGAAGCAACCTATCGGATTGCCATGGTCGTGATTTCATAATGCTTGGTGTGCCTGTATGCGTGTCTACTCCCTGTCTGTCCTTATTTGTATGATGTATATAACTTGCATGTTTTACGTTTGCGACTGATGAGAGTAAATGAAATGTTAACATATCGCAATATGTCTTGTTTCTTTGTGTTAATCAAATCGTTAGTTAGGCTCAATCGAAGCTTCACATAAAGCTTATTCTAGCAGATATATTGCATTGTCTAGGTAAGACAGGTGTATCTACGCAAAAAATGTCTTTACCACTGGACGAAATAGCCTCTTGAGTAGAGTCATCAGTGATCGGTTGACTTGCGGTAGTGCAGCTTTAATTAGGAGCCCCATACCCTCACCTGATCAAAGTTTACTAATTACAGGATAGACCTTGTCCAGCTAGTCTATTAAAACACAAGTTATAACCGTTCTCTGTAACCCTCGACCCTTGTCCACAGAGCCAACTGTCACAGTGTTACGCATTTCTGCCCCAACCACATCAAATCACAGTCATACTATCGTAGTGAATGAGTTGAAACACTAATTTAAGTGTTACCTATTGAGTATTGAACATGAGTGCCAGAAGTCATTAGAACGGCTTCCAACCAACTGATTCGGCAACCTACGTTTACTTTCACTTCGGAAGCGAGGTTAGCCTGGAAATGATTTTGTTGATATAACTCCGTCAATTTTTAACGGTTTGAACAGAGTGGTCCGAGATGTTTAGCTACACAGACAGTCAACATTACACATTACTATTCTGTAAAGCTGAGGCACATTTTCATACATCCCAGCGACTGAAAAGTCTTAGATTCTTGAGTCATTTCACGATTACGCCCTCGCTGAATGCATACTTCATATATACTTAACCAGCATTTGCGTACTTATCTCTTGTGTTCTCAACATGTGTTCACTTTGCGGTAACGATGCGGCATTTCCACAGCAAATGTTTGCCATGCCAACTATTACTTTAACAGTAACCGACCGTACATTTTGTCTCCGACTTGGACACGTTTGTTTCAACTTTCACACATCGCGTTCATCAAAGAAATGCTATATTACCCGCCGAATTGTTGGGCTTATCTCGGCCGCCTATTGTGTTTCCGAGTTTAGTTGCCAGGGCCAGTTTCCTTTGTGTACAAATGACTCCTAGGTCAGTTAGGTCAACTGGATCACGTGCAACGCGTACTGACACAACAGGTATCAGTGGACGTGCCCGTACTCCGCACATGTTATTTTCAATAAGGTGAAAAACCGCTGGATGGTGAAGTATGGATATCGCCCCAAATTTATACGACTGTCAGCTCGTTAGAACTACAAAAATGCCACTTAAGCCATGCAACAAATCATATCAGCCCGAATGAATGTCGCTTATGTATGGTATTGACAGTAGTTGTTGCCAATGATTCACAATAAATCTAGATTAACTGATTGACGTACTACGTTCAAAATTGAGCAGCGTTTTGTGAAAGAACAGTCAGGTTATAATGTATTCAATTCAAATTCTAGTAAAGAATGATATAGTAGAAAAAAGTAGTGTTTCTTAAAAGAAAGTACTTCGCTTTCCATTAAGTGCCCAGGGGCTCGTAAGCTCAACCGAAAACCCATTTACAGAGTGTTTTTTCCAGAATAGAAAAAAGATATTTTCCCGGGCTCAGACCATCCACGAGACGCACAAGATTTTTGAAGTTATATCAACTATGACTCAATTCTCAGATCACAGTATAACACTGCTCCCTTCCTCCTTTCCTAATTTGTGTAGCAAAATTTTTCACTTAGCACAACATTTGACATTCAACGAGTTTCAAACCGGAATGATCAAAACGCAGACCACTAGGAACACAGCACAAATAGCATACTGCTAAATTCGTTCAGAAGAGCTAGAGAAAAGAATCGAACCTACTGTGCCATTAATGCGTACACCGTTGTGTTAAACGGTAAAAAGTACCCACCGGAATGTAGTAAGTTATAAAGATGACATCAGTGACTTCCTCAAAATACAGTAATATTGACATTGCAAATAACACGTACACCTCAAAGGTGTGAACGACTTGTTGTGCATAAGAGTAAAACGTATGTGCACAGTGTAAAATAACACGTGCGTGAATAAAATGGCGTAGAGTTTGAATTCTGAAAACATATCTAAGGAAAAATGGCCGGAAAACACTCATCATAACTGTTTTTTTATAGTTTTACATTGAGTAATAGCGGCTGTTCAAAAGCAGCAGTTTAAAGAGAGCATTATTACTTAATCTTATGGGTATTTACTTACGTAACACTGGCAACCTAAGCCTGTCGACTCCGAAACAGGATACTCTTAATGTCACACACGTTTTGACTGAA
This sequence comes from Paragonimus skrjabini miyazakii, assembly GCA_014338405.1. Lineage (NCBI taxonomy): Eukaryota > Metazoa > Platyhelminthes > Trematoda > Plagiorchiida > Troglotrematidae > Paragonimus > Paragonimus skrjabini miyazakii. Next base: position 49,453 of record JTDE01001460.1, on the reverse strand, counting down.
CTAATGGAAGGGCACTACCGACTCAATATCACATATCCACTGGATTAAGCCTGAAGTCCTAACGAGTTACTCGACTTTCCCGGCTACGGTTATTCATGTGTATTTATCACACCGGTAACACGCGTTAAGATACAGTCAGGAATCGATCCGAAACGAAATGGTCATAATAAACTAAGTTTAATAGAATTCCTTACCCCTGAGGATTAATAAGCTCTTTAATGTCTGCTCAATTTTCGCATACTTAAGTTTTATCTTGGTGAGATAACTGTTCTTAGTAGTCGCCGAAAAACTGCAAATATATATTGCCTGGGGATGTTTCCTTTTGACGTAGGAACCCTCATAAAATTTATGATCGTCTCATAGTAGTAGTATTTTCAACTTATTCCCGGCGAGCAGAAGTGGTTGATCTAGTGTACTCACCTACTCCGAAGTGTCAGGTGTTTTGAATATAATTATTTATGCAGGATAACCTAAAAGGTCCGCAGCGAAACTCGTTCTTGCTATACTCTCACCATGTGTAATGCTATGGTCGAATTCGCAGTTCCAGTGTCCCTCTCTCAGATTCTTCGTTCCAGCTGGCTATATAGGGTCCGCCTGAACATGCAAACACACACCTGGTCGCACGCACTGAAATCTTGCCGGAAACGACAGCCATGTTTTAGGTGAAACATTCCTGCATCAATGAGACACGCTGCAGAGTGGCTCGGGAAAAATGAGGCCATTAAACAACACAAACCACACTACTTACACAGAGAAGCAAAGAAAGCCGATGCAATTAACTGGCTTTCACCATTCGAAACACACGTGTCCATATGAAGGGTTGTCAAAACTGATTTTCTTGCTACACAATGTAAGTTTTAAAAAACCTGTATGCCCTTCCGGCAGACTTCAAGCTCAGAACAGGTTAGGTACTTCCCACCGCGCGCATTCTGAATAAGTGCGCCAAAAAATGTTAATTCGCACTCATCCATACGAAGCTGACAGAAACCTCTTGGTTGTGAAAATGACCACATCTTTTTTCGTCATTTTAAGTGCAATGTTGTGCCGGGCAGAGTATTAGAATGACCTCTGGGTAGCATTGGATCCTTGTTCAGGAGAGTTCCATAATTCGTCCATACCTTTTAGCCCTTGGGACTAAATAACGATGGATAAGTTCGCATAGGTGATCATTGTTAGTCACCATGCAAAAATCTGATGAAGAACACATCAAGTCTACGGCTAGTAACAGTTGTGAAACGTATCTCGATGATTTTAGTATGATTTGGCTAATCCCAATGACTTCTATTTTCTCGTTTATGACTTCTGAAAAAGTGGACTAGTACCTACCGAGTTAAGGTAAGTATAGTGCACCCCAGTAAATATGAAGTGTCGTTTGAACAGTTCAACTAAGTAATGTAACTTCAGTGGTTGGGTCGACTTTGTAATTATTTCAACTACTGTATCATATGGTTTATTTAAGTCAACTAACAGTAAGGTTAGATTTACGGTAGGTCCTCGGTTCACGTATATGATTTTATGCATCATAAGAATGTGACTGGCTTGAATTCAAAAACAACACCTTCTAGCCAAAATGACCATCATATTAATCCACCAGAATCGCGAGTAACTTATTTTCACAGCAAACACAATGACAACCCTAGTGACGGTCAATTGTATTTGAGTATATCACACCGGCTTGTGAAGTCCGATTACCTCCAGTCGGTTTACATTGTGAATATCCATCAGGAATGGAAATATGGGGCAATACTGAATTTGTGACCGACGGCCGATAGGTGAGGTGCAATGGGTGATGCAGGATTTCCTGATTGTTGGAAGTTATTTATCACTAACTGAGCCGATCTATTCGTCAGACATTATGATCTTCGTTTTGAGCGTTCTTTTTGCCCTACTGGTATCAACGACACTGGAAGTGCAAGAATAGTTGTAAATGCAACTGATCGTAAAAAAAAACATTATTGTCCACTCTGTACAACATGGACTGTCGTTTTTGAATAGTATAGCGCGTACACTGGAGAACTAACGGGCAGGTCTCAACCCCAAGAAGACGAGGAACCAGAAGCGACCAATGGAACCATATGTATGCATTATGGGGACGTATCACCTGGACGAATGGTGTTGCACTGTTGTCCATTGGATTCGGATACACGTCAGTCATGCAAATTAGTGTTCGCGTTTGTTGCTCTGCGTTTACAAATAATGTTTACTTGATTTCGTGCAATACACGACTTCACAGACCGAGTGTCTTTTGCATTCACGACAACTTGATTGGGAAAGAAGGCAGGTATATGGCGTTTTAGATAAAGCCTATTGTGCTGTAGAATATGTGAGTTGCAGTATGGTCCTTCTTTTCTCAATAAAATAACCCATTAAACATTGTCTGATACAGACCGTCTCTTAGACGCACCTGAAATGCACATAACAGAAGACAGACTCGTTGTTTCAATTCCCTGTTAAGTGTACCGGGAAATTGTTGGCATAATGTATTTCGGGCAAATGCCTAGTAGTTCGTCAGTTTCTTCCGTAACATATTTACGATGCACTGCAGAATACTGAGTCAGTGGTGGATTATTGTGCACATGTTTCACTTCTAGACCCGCTGCTCAAAGATACATTTGTGGACAAATTAAAGATCACTGGACCTCAATCACATCGGCCGTGAATGTAAGTTCTATAACCTCCGTATGGATGACATTTTTATCTAATTCTAAATGATAATAAGCCTTAGTTGACTTAATTAAGATACTTCCCAACATAAATTCCTACATGGAAGTAAAATTGGCTAACATTTTTCATTCCTATATGAAGCATTTTTTCGTTGTTTGGTAGGCTCAGTGCAAAAGTAAGTTTATCGAAAGAGATGTGGACAGGTGAATACGTGCACAGCCACAATTTCGTCCATTTGAATAACAGAAAAAATCTGATGCCGTCTGTCAAAGAAAACACAAAAGCTTAACAAAAACCTGCTTTCTACTATGAAATGTGAGCTTGTTAAGGCAGCTGAGATTAAACTGCTTTTGATCCGTTTGTAATATGGGGGTAAGGTTAACAACTATATAATCAGCAACGGACTTGCGAATGCAACCGGAGTTGTTTACCTAAGCCAAGAGTTCGTACCACTCAACACCCATCCGGTACTGACGCCAAGCTTTAAGTATAATATGATCGAGTTTATTTTGTCTTTTTGTACCTACTCCCTCACCTGTTATCGTCAAGCCGACTACGTTGAAAAGACTACAGGGTGGCTATCGGAAAGGATTAGTAAAAACCGGAGTAATAGGCTTTTCAGTCGTTTGATTACATCTACTTCAATTATCATCGAACCCTACGTGATTCACACCGGCCATCGACCAGAATCGAAAGAATCGTTTCAAATCATTCACTAGATCCATCAAGCCCACTTCAGATTGGTCAGAGCAAACTGTTATTAATAGCTGGGACAATCGTAATCAAACTCTGTGTTTCATGCTTGTTTGCGCAGAAGTGTTCGCACGGATCATTCACTTTCCTTGGTAGTCCATCCCTAAACCACTTGAAATCCGATCAAGCATGAACCATCTGACACTTCCAACCATGGCTGCACATGTGTCACTCACCCAAAACCCCAACATTTCCGCAAACTAACTTATGGCCTGCCCGATCCTATCAAACATTGACTGATCTATGTGAATTGTGCTGTTCCATCTGTGAACTATGTACATTGTATGTAGTTGCAAAAGTCTGTGGAGAATGACCGAATTCAGCTACCTGCACATTCAACTTCCTATACTGAGAAGATCAACGTTTCAGAAATTAATTTTATTTTTTGACAAAACCGCTAACTTATACTGTACACAGTTCTCTTTCAGAAGGCCACTTTCTGTCACTTCTCTATAAGACTGTTGAGAGGAGCTCTCAATTGCTCACACACCATTTCTAGCTTTATATTCTGAACATGGAGTTTGATGAAGTTTAGCCTCTTTATCTTGGAAAAGTGAAAATGAGATTTAGAAACGGGAGATTTCGCCATATTTTGTGTTTCATCACATTTTCACAGTAGCAAAGAATATAAATCTTTTAAACATTAAAGGAAGACTGAACTAATTTTTCTGAGAAAACTATCCTGCCTCTTCTTGGTTTTTACTTAAGGATGGCTACATTCACCGGCGAACACACTCCACGATTATGGCTGCTTTAGGAGTTTTCTTTTATCAATAGTTCGTAAGTCTATAATAAAGTTAGGAGTTCTCAGTTTCTGCTTTCAGGATACCACGAACATTCATTCCTGTTCTCGAATGTCCCAGTATAATGTAAATGCCCATTTGCTCATATTTTTTCGTGATGTTTCCAATAAATATTCTTTCTGAAAGAAGTCTTACGTATGCGTCATTACGTGGAACTCAAATGAAGTGTATTTATCAGTTGAAATCATTTATCCGCGGAATTAAAATGAACTCTCTCGATTCACACCAACTACGTATGAAATTATGATCTTTGCTGTTCCGAAGAGCGCCGTAGTAAACAGCCAGTATTTCAAAAAGCATGGCAAAACAGAGAGCAAGTTTAAGGTATTTCCGGTTTAGTAGGTAAACGTGTTCATTATTTTTCCTAGCAGGTTTAATGAGATCAGAGATCTCGACCTGTCTAGGAAGTCCTAATCGCGGGGTTATCGATTCGAGTTAACAGACAGTAACTGTGTCTCCATTTCGAGACGATCGGGCAACCTGATCATTACTCACAAGCGAAAGTGGTTGAGCGTTCACATATGATAATTCGGTCGTGCTTGCTAGTGTGAGGTGAATGGCGCGGTGGTGGTGCAGACGGTTGCCTGCTCGTGAACAGCGTGTCCGTGG
>JTDE01001460.1:0-36578 GCA_014338405.1 Paragonimus skrjabini miyazakii | reverse complement strand
AATGTCCGTGGTTCAAGTCCCGGCAGTGGCGATGATATGCACTACTGACGAGCTCTAATGAGAGCGAAACTCGAGTCTAGTGCCTCTTTTCGAAAGGGGCCGACTGGAAAGTCTATGGGAATGCGACAGCTGCGATCAATATGATTTTACTCAAATACAGGCAATCGATTTTTTAGGCCAAATGAACTCTATATATCCAAACATTCGTTATACTTCGGGAAGTTGGAAAAACGACGTGATATCATCCTTGTATATTATTACACTTAATAGAATGGATATATTCATTCAGCTTGTTATCTATTGGAAAAGCGGGTGACCTGGTCAATATTTACATTCTGACTGCACAGTTCCAGTTGCATTTTAAAAAAGGTTGGTGTGTACACTGTTTAACCGGACAAAACGGCTTGGCACTAGTGATACCTAAGATGGTAAACAGTGTCAAATACAGCAGACTGTTAGATATCAGTTATCCGAAGGTGCTTACAAGAAACTCCAACAAGAGTTGCAAGAAAATTAACTCACAACCCACAGATCTAAAGAACAGTAGTTATACAACTGATGTGCAAAGGTGAAAGCGCGTGTCGATTAGCCGAACAGCGGTTAGGACCAACCATCATCCTCACGTATTTTGTCGCGAGGCTAACAACGGTATGCAGAACTTTCCGAATCATCACAGTGTCTCTTAAGCAGCCAGATTCTCACTTCACCAACTCAAAGCCTGGTCAGGCGTTGGATCTGCCATGGCCAATCCCACACCCTGTTAGCTAGTCAAGACCCACGGTTCAAGTGGGTACTTGATTGCAGAGTGGCATTGAACTGACAGACCTGATTAACCACCCGTTCCCCGTTTACCCCCTTTAATGATTCCCCTGTAAAATTCGTGATACGAATGTGATGTATTTAGCCTGATGATGAATCACTGAAAACGAGCTTGTTGACTTCATGTTCTGTTCATGATTAGAAACAAAGTTTTTCTAACATAAATCGAGGTAACTGCAACCAGACACCACCATCCCGCTTTGTGCATACAAAAAGGAATTCTTGTGACGGTAACGCTGTCGTGGTAGCAATAAAACTGGTTTTAAACTTTGATCTGATTTAGTAGTCAGCAGAAAGCTATGGGCAACTTCACAGTCACTGAGGAGCGTAAATACCGGCAGACGATGCCATGTGTGTACAGTCACAATCATTGAGTGTTGCACTCACACGATTATGGCAAAGCGACCACTTCTCCACTGTATGTATGTCGTCAACCTTTGTTGAAATGGATAGTCTGTTGAGTGTAACCTGGTGGAATGTGCGTGATAAGTCTGTTCATTTTGCCGTTTTCTAGTACAGAACAGGTGGCTGTCGATGGAATGTTTCAAACAATCCTGCAGTTAGCGTCAGTTACTTGTCCCGTAGCTTGAAGATTATGAAAACTCATAGTTGAGGGTCTGACATAACTTTACATGGAGAAGAATCAGCTAACCAGGGAGGAAACTGATACCGCGATATGTTTCGCTCTATAATTTCCTGATGTTTGACATATAGAGAGAACAAAAGTGTGAAGAACACTCTAAACCAGATTAACTAAAGGAAAGGAGTTAAAATATTTAGAACTGTGGCTTCTGACAATCCACATGCTTCTCGGCGTGGTCAGAGTGATGATGCTTACGTTCCAAATCAAGAAAGCGGTTTGTATTGTGTGTCATCGGACACGGATTTTATGTTGCTGACTCTTACGTGAAGAACGCGCTAGCCAATAACCTGTGTTTAAGTCAAATTCAAATAACACACATATCAACGCAGCCACAACCCTAAGGAGTTCGCTACAGTTGAATTACCGACACCAGATGAAGCCCACTATGTTGGCTGTATCAGTATGTCCTCTCCTTGAATTGATCTTTATTGTACATAATCGAAAATTGTTTTATCAAGGACAACACAATTACCACGACAAATTTGTATTCATAGAGCTTCAACGTATGTTTGAGAAAAGACTGAATCAGTTTGAAAATATGAAACGAATACAGTGGATGAAATAATACAATGGATAGAAATGGAAAAAAGGTAGAACATTATGAATATATAACTATAAGAATAGATGTTTCATTAGTTCACAATGCAAACGATTTGTCAAAGTTTTTCACAAAAATTGTGTATAAACTTGTAGCGTGTACAACCTCATCAGCTCGGTTGACCACCGCTTGCGGCCAAATCCCCAAGTGTTATTGTCCAGTAATACCGAACGTCTATCACAACTGAACGGGGAAGAACCAACAGAAACTAAATCTGATGTGAATTTCCCAGTATTTACGTTAAATCAGGCATTGTTTGCCGGCTACTCAGTTCAAGCACGTACACAAAGCTGCTAAGTATGTACTACTATGTGACATTTGTGGCATGTAGGTCATTGACGAAGTTTTGTGATGACCAACATGAATATGAATTATACTGATCTATGAATTACATTCTGTCTTGGACAGTCATCCATATATTAACCAGAGGATGCGATTGCACGCAGTTTACAACTAACTAAATTAAACACCCCCAATTTTATGATGTCATAACTGGAAAAGTTGCATTTATGTTACAATGGCAACTGATTTGTGACGGGCCAAACCGTAATTCATATTCAGGCATATTATTCAAGTCGTCTTTATCAAAAGGTTCTTGTTTCTTATTTACATAACGAGTTTACCTTTAGAGAGAAAGGGGCGTGTTTCTCACGGAAGCATGATATCTACTAACCACAATCTCGGTCGGCGCACCTAACGAACTAAACTTTAATAGTCCAAGCAGTTAAAATAAGATGCTGAAAACAACGTGTATGCATTGAGAATACATACCATTATTGTCGACACTCGCGTAAAATTAGCTGTCTGAAGTGAGCAGGCCACTTGTCCTCTGAATGGTGATTACGGTTATTAGGATTGGTGATTAGAAGTGTATCTTTTGAAGTTGCACGTATGCTGAGGTGTATGGTTGAGTCGAGCAAATTTGAGCGAAACAAAAACGCTTATCTGCGATAACATATGTGATCATCAGATCAACAGGTAGTGATACTGACTGATAAGACACAAGTCGTTTTAATACTGTACGTGCATTTTTCCGCACAGACCATTGTATGCCAAAGTGTTTGGTTGCACTTGCAAGAGGAATTTATATGTTTCCAGTCTTAACCAGTGGTTCTCAGATTGGTTGATGTGAGGTGGATGTAACAGATAGTTGAGCCGAGAGAGCGACGTAGGTTTTATCAACTGAGTGAATATGTACATACCAGATTTCCTCAGAACTTTCACCGTGGTGATCAAAAACTGATCTCACTGCGGTAGTCTGCTCCGCCACACTGGTTGCTGAATTCATATGCAGTCTTCTACGGAACTATGTGAAACAGTGTATTAAGCTATTGGGGGATTTTAGTTTTACGTAAACTGAACATCATTTACAATCTATTTCAGCTGTCACATTCCCATAGACAGCTCAAACATTACGAAAAGAAGTACTAGACTCGAGTCTCATTCTTGATAGAACTCGTCAGTACTGCATAACCTATCCAAGTCAGGGATTAGAACTCCAACCACGATTTCAGGAAGCAATCATGTCAACCTCTGCGTCATTGACTCCGTGTTAGGTAAGACGGCTTCATCATATGTGAACACACAGCCACATTCGCTTGTAAATAATACCCAGATTATCCGATCGCCTCGTGAGAAGATACAGTAGCTGTCCTGTTAAGTCTGATCGATCTTGGGGTTCATATACTATATGTTGAGTGTAAGTGTGATTACAATACAGTTTACAAACCCCCCCTGTGTGTGACCACAAGGTGGGCCGTGTATGGTAATGTTGCGTACAATCAACAAGAACACCACACCTTCCCCGCTTTCCTGTCCGCTGATTTGTTGGAATACAAAAGTGCTTGTTACTTCCCCCAGTACACAGTAACCAACACTTGATAACGGAAACCTAGCAAACAGAATTTACACTCGTCTGTGGGCAGTAACTGACGCTGAAAACATTCTGAGTGGTGTAAAAATAATGCGTCTGTTCTATATGTATTCAAGCGGATGAACATGCAAAATTTTAGGCATTTAAGGGTCCTGAATCAGCATTGTCTGTGTAACGTACACTTACAACATTTACTTACAAGTCAGTTGAAACAGTTTGTGTTAGTAAATACGCGCTACAAGATGAGCACAATTAATAAAAACTGGCAATGGTTGTTGATTAGCTGTAGTCATTTTATGGCTGAGAATCCACAGATTTTTGGTGCAAACAACTTTGACAGCATTATCTTAATACTTGTACTATCATGAAATTTCTACTACCTATTTTAATTAAATGTGTCCAAATTCCAATCTGGAAAAATCAATAAAAAAACTATTGAAGAAAAACTGAATTGTGACCAACAAATTAATGTTAACGGCTTCTGAGCATCAGTTCAAATCCCGTTTCGTCAATTCGCACGAACCAACGAGTGAATCTGAAGCATGCACAACATCTTTGTACCACATGAACTGGTCACAAGGTTTATTTGAATAGGAAAGTAGTGATCGGATTATATTTCTCCTTTTCACTTTGTAAATATGTTTACATTCAACTATCTGATAGAATAAACATTTTTCAACTGAATCTATGTCGGGGCCATCCTCTCTGTCCTCTTGAGGCTATCTCAAACCGCTTGAAGTTCCGGACCCCTGTGGCCTAAGCAGTCAGCCTATACATGCTTTGTATTGTGCAGGTCAATTTCACCTCATTCATTTCACCTCATTCCTTATGATTAATCTCACCGGTTTTGTTGATCGTTCGGCACATTCAACCACTGTCTTACCGCCAGGTCACGATAATCCCACTTTAACTTAGGAAACATTTCCATCCCAGTCGGCCCAAAACTAGGTCAATAAAACTACCTGCTGTGACCTGAGACGAACCCACAGAAGTGGTGTTTTGCATCATGATCATTGTCACATCCGACGTGCTTGTTGCGTCTGACTGCGTTGAAGGTGGGACCACCCTCTCATACGACAGCAGCCGTGTGTGTTTACGTCCACTTTTGCTGTGTTCAGCCAAAACAGTTTGGGTCGTCACTTGTTGTGTTCGAGCTCGATCTGCTACTTGTACAAATGCGCTGGGATGACAAACAGGAGGGTGGATTTCACCATCACTTTTGGTGTATGATTCAGTCAGTCAGCCTAGTGGAGCGGAAGAGCATATTGCGTTCGGTTCATGGTGTCAGATAGGACCACTCAGAGTGACTTGATGCAGGTTTGACAAAATGGAATTTGAGACGAGTAACCATTTTTATATATGACGGAGATACTTTTAGTAATGGCGCGACTGCAAGGTCCCTTCGGTGATTTTATTGAAGTTCCGCACTTACAGTTCAGTCCACAAGGATAATGTTTTTACTTATGCGGTAATACAAGAAGACAAAATGAGTAATCACTTGAAGCGCGTTCAAACTATGGTGGTATGTGCAAGCCAAAGACCCACACTTTCGGCTATATTTTGCTTAATTCCATACAATTTTTATTGCACTGAGCTTCAACTATGGACTGAAACGGATGACTATCATTATCCAATCGTTGGCTTTAAACACTGGAAGGAACATTTTCAGTTCGATTGACTGAAAATAATAAAATTTCAGAAGTAAGGTATAGTACTCCAAATTTTGTCCACCCTGGATCACCCTCCTCAAGTGTGTTGTAAACTGAATCCCGTTTAAATTCATCCACGCCAAATGTGATTAGGATCATGTACAATTAATTACTAAGAAATTTTATATTTCATTCTATTATCGCGTGATTCCAACTGGATTAAGCGACGAACTCTTTTAGATTGGTCGGACCAGTTTTCTTAGACATATCCGAGTTACGCTGCTCTCACGACCTTGAGAAATCGAAAAATTCAGTCGAATATAACGGGACATATGTGAAGTGATTAATGATTAAAAAAGTATACCAATCTGTGCCGTCTAACACGTAACTTTACGCATAATTACACCGTCCAATTACAACGCCTCTCCGAGGAAATAGGACTAGATCATAATGACAGTGCAACACAATTGAGTCATAGATCTAGTAGTAGCGACATCATTTACATACTAACATGTTTGTTTGTTCTTTCCATTCTTCTACCCAAAGCGTGGCCACAGTACGCTATGACTGCTGTCGAATAGTAGTTTTTTATTGTGACAATGCGAGTGTGAACTTTGCATTATACGTAGTCCACAAATGAATCCCCACACTGAGGACAATAATTGACCTAAATATTTCCACAGTACTATTAGAGGAATACATAAATAAATGTGATGAACAAACCTCAAGCGCTAGCGACGATAAGTTCATTCAACAAAAACTATAAATATCGAGCTAGCAAAGTCAAAAATGAACCGTCACACTAGCAAGCAAGCAACCAGCAATGTATCCCCGATTTCTAACTTGTCGTGAATGTTACAATCTCATTAATCAAAGGGTTTGAGATGATAGATCTGTTTAAGATATGCTGTGTGAATACAGCTAACAAACTTCATTCTGTAGAACGAACGCGAATACACTCCTCATCATAGTTATCCGTAAGACATAATGAAACGTACTTTCCTCCATACAATGAGAGCCGAGGCATGAGTGTGGATTTGACTTCGTTATTTTGGTAAATCTGAACGATAAGGTTAGCATGCAGGCAAATATATTTTCATAATTAGTGAAATTTATTTGCTCCCAGTGTATTAATTTCCATCCTCATACAGAGTGTGCCATTCCACTCGTTAATTGTGAACGCCCTACATTTGGCCCAATGGAGAGCCTCCTGTTATTGATATCAATTAAAAACAAATTTGAATTCCCGCGGCCAACTGTGTGAAGTCTGATCATTGGCCTGCGAGTTTCTTGTACGTTTTTCGTGTTTGCACCACACATGCCTGTCTATACAAAGAGGAGTCACGCTTGCAAACTCGACAGTTTGCAAACTCGACAGTTTGCACAGGCATATTTATTTCATGAGACACTTTCAGGTAAACTTAGTTTCTTTCAGCAGTCTATCCCTGACCAGCTGTACAACGTATTTTAACATCAGTGGTCCATAGATGTGTAGCCCACCGGGAAATACTTGCATCCAAGTCACAGTCTGTAAGTTACAATGCGCTCTGAAGTTGCTACACCGTTAACCTGTTACTTTGTGTTAGGGCGCCCCACCATGTGACCGTCCCAAGGGCGCCTCCGTCGTGAGAGCGAAGGAAAAAAATCACTCGACTCAGTCCGAACCAGCAGAACTGTTCAAAATCGGTTGAGACTTTTTTTATACCGCTATACACGTGTGTGGTCCTAACTGTTTCTCATGATGGGGGGATGTGTGTTCATGACGTGCCCTATAAATAACCTGTACTTGTCGCCCTACCCCGCACCCGTTTTGAAGCGGAAAAAAGCTTCCTATTTTGAACGCGTCTTTTGGCTTGCCTTGGGAGAGAATACGGAACAGTCGCGGTACTATTCGGGACCGAGATTTTCGTGTGAATTATTACCGGGACGAGAATCCGATTTTATCGAGCGTACCACTATACCGAGATCGAACCAGTGTACCGTTTAGGAGGGTTTACAACACTTTGGCAACTGGTTTCACGGATGTTCACAATATCTAAGAGCCTAACGAACTATGAATAGGGACAGGTTATCGTAGTTGATGCCCACTCACCACTTGGAATGTTTTTAAACGAACTATTCAAATCTAAAGGGAGTAAAATCATCAAGCTATGTGGCCTAATACATTTGGTTTCATGTTTTCGATGGAACAGGTGGTGGTGAACGGATGTTCCGTTAGTTAGTAGATGAATAAAAGATTAATGAGCTTTTTCAATAAGTTTAAATGTACTTCACTCTGTGTTGCCGTAACTCTAACTTGATAGTTGATAGGCTCACTATCCAGGAAGGTCCAATACAGTACTGAAACCGCCGGTGCTATTTGCAATTCTTATGAAGATAATCGGTTTTTCAGTCTAACTGGTTTTCGGCTGCAGAGGGGAAAACCGGATGTATGGTGATTGGAAGAGTTAACTTCTCATAACTGACAGGTCATCTGTCTTGTTCATTCTGTTCAACTTCCTTTCGTTGGCGAAACGGATGTGTTGTGGATTTTCACCCTAACTGCTGGTAATAACCGCCGGACACACTTTCATTTGCAGAAAGACCTACAAAATTTAAAAATATGTTGATCTAAAAGTCTATGCAATCGCTTCGTTTTCAACTTCAACCAAATCACATAAGCGTTGTTTTACCGTTTTTGGTAGATAAAGTTTAAGTTTTGTGAGATCATCCAAAAAACAATTTTCCTCATTTGAGTAATAATCGTTGGTCATTTCAGTGACGTAATATGATAACAAACTGATTACTGACGCCCTAAAAATAACAGTTTTGTTTTGCACGACGCCATCCATCTTTGCACATCTCAAAGATTTTCTGTTTGAACAACTGACTAAGGGGTCAGGTTGGTCAGAGCTGAAGCTTCTAGTCAACTAAATTACTGGGCACTTTCGATGCTAACTCTTCAGATACCGAGTGAATAATCCTGTCTCAGGTGATGCAAGATACTAAACGCAGCTAAATTCCAGTCAAGAATTTATAACATTCCTTCTACTAAGATGGGTTAGAATAGCTGAATCAACTACTTGGTAGCCAGGGCAACCCGCGATTCGGTATATCAACTGGACTTGCCATGGGTGTTAAGATCTAAGTGTCATCCTACACAACGTCTATCGATTAGCAAGGACTATCAAATCGTGGTCCACTGGTCTCAGTAGCTGTCCTGATTCGACCCGCTTACCCAATTCAGATAGTGTTGTAAGTTGATTCACTCCGCGACAATTGGACAACAGAGTGTGCGGGAAGACGAGACACCGGAGACTCCTTGGGGAAGTTGAAGTCATATACAAGAAAGAACACACTAACCACTGGAATCCGTAATTTTACAACTTTCAGCAAATGTGGCAAGACCATATTCTCTTCTTTTGGGCCCGGTGGCTTGGATTTATCTCGTCGATAGTGGGAAATATATTGACAGAGACAACATGATTACTGGAACGATTTATCGATTGGTCTTCTTCCGGTTCACATTGTGATCAACCATGAAATCGTAGGCAGCCGTTCCTGGGTGATGAATACTTTTTTACTGTGTGGCAAACACGTCAGCAAAAGCAACCTTACCCAGTGCACTCACACTCAGAGGAGTAGAGAGAATGCCAGATGCATCCATTAACTACCGGCAGGGTAAGAAGCTTTAGTGCCTGGTTTGGGTCCCACATTTGAACTTTCAGACGAACCACCTCAGCATGAAAGCAGATTTTGGGCCAAGGATCAAATGACAATGGCTGAAGCTTGTCATATCACAAACTATCATATCCTTATCGGAAATAACAATTAAACTTAATATAAGCAGATGACGATACACAATCCTACTGCTGGCGTCATTTGTGCTCATTGAATGTAATTACACTGGAGATCCATCGCAGTGACGTGTACTTCTGTGCTGGTCATAAAGTTCAAAAGCATGTTAAAATAGTGGGTAATGATTCGCATTCGATGTCACCGGAGTCCTACGTACAAGTTATATATGAACAATCGGTTGGGTTCTAGCACAGTTAGTTACTGAAACCCAACCTTATAGGTTTAGACCTCAACAGTTCCGTTAAATACCAGTCAACTGATGCAAGGAACTGTCATGACGTGCCCCTGGTGTTAATTGTTTCCGTGTTTTATTGACTTTCGTGTTGACCAGTCGGCCACTTCAAGAAAAGTGTAGAGTTCCAAGTCCCGTTTATGATACGTCTAACTAGCGGGGTCCGGTAGAGGAATGAGAGTGTCCCTGTGGGCTGGTGTTTAGTGTAGCGATCGGTATCTTAGTCCCTGTCAGACAACAGACTGATTAAACAACCGTTCTAAACCAAGGCGAATGCGTTGCAGATGGTACTGTGCTAGAAACGTCCTGGTTACCTGTTATTTGCTCGCTGACTCCTGGCTGGAAACTGGATATAGGTATACAAGCCAAAATCAATCACTGGCAACAATTACCACTGGTCAAAACTGAAATGAATAATATGTTATGATCCCATGAATCAAGCTAGTTTGAGGGTGTTTTTGACCCCATGTTAAAACTTCGTAATCGAACAAGATTAATCAATTGTTAAACGAAACCAGAAAAGGCGATCGAAAGGATTGGAATTTATGTGGCACTGTTTGGTAAGATTACAGTAAGGATACTATCTCACCTTGAATGTGAATTTACCGGATACACAACTTATCCAGCAAAGGTGTTCAAAAAGGAGTAACTAAACACGAGTTCACAATTAGCCACCAGTCAACGGGAAATGAGCTCATTAAAACAGTCCGGTGCATATGAAGGTGGGAACGTGTCAAACAATGCAAAGAAGAAAGTTTATCAGATAAGCAATGACGGTTATAAAAAAAAGGGAGGAAAGCAAACATTTTATGTGCAGTTATGATACACAGTTCATCATGATCATTTACTACACACAACAAAGACGAAGAAAGGGAAATTTAGGATCGGCTTTCTAGAAACAAACCAAAAATGCCTCAACAGATTCACCACTCTGCACTATACACGAATTTCAACAGACACAGCAGGGAATCTTCGGATTGGTACATATATATAAAGATATGCATATATATATATGTGCATATATATATATATATATATGCATTCAGCTGTCAGGTAGTCCAATCGCCTCATGAAATCATGGCCGGAGTTCTGGTCCTGGCAGTGGCAAGGATATGCATTAATAACGAGCTCTAATGAGAGCGAAACTAGAGGCTAGTACCCCTGCTATTCGAAAGGAGTCGACTGGAAAGTCTATGGGAATGCGACAGCTGCGATCGTTTGTGGGTGATGTACAACTTAAAATTTCAGTAGCACTGGTTCTGACTGTCGGGTAGATAGAACCATCTTTCAAGTCCGGAAAAACGTCAGAAAAGGCAATCTAACCGACTGGGACGGTAAAACCGACGAAAAATACAAGGAAGGTGTCCTATCAACTCGAATTTGAACTAAACAGCTGCTCACATAACCTAGCAGAAAGTGTTTTGAACGGGGTAACCAAGAGGTCACCTCTGAAAATGAACACAAGTCAACAGAAAATGATCTTGCAATCACAGTAGTAGAAGAAAAAACAGACATTTAATTTATGTAGTCATGATACAGAAGTAATCGTAACTATTCACTGTAATCCGAAAAAGGCAAAATAAAGGCTAATTTAGAGCTAACTGTACAAGAACGAAACCATACTTTAACGAATTGGACGTTCGGCATCTCGCCAAATGTAGAACGTGAAACATACCAAACAAATTCAACACATATTTCTCATACCGAGTGATGAGGCAAATGACTTCCTAATTACAAAATGTGTAGGTTACCGCCGAATTCGAACCAGCATGCCTAACCGGGACAAACGCTGTCACCTGAGTTGGAAAGCCGAACAGCGAGTTCAGAAACTTCACATTTGGACACCGGTTCAAACTCAGCCGCAGCCCTCATTTTTTGCAATTGGGTTTCATCTAACCAGTGAAATTTGTCACATTGCTTATAGTTAACACTTTCTTACTTGTTTACAACCGTTTTTAATTTGCCTGCCCTACATACCGTGCGAAGATTTTCAGTAATTTTTATTCTTTTCACATGATAACGTTAATGCTGTATACGGTGCTAGAAGTGGACTAGAACCATTGTTGCTACGCTTTGACATGTACACCGGACAACGTTTGTTTATCTCGTCAAGGTTACCCAAACATTGATCAATTCACCACCGGATGATCCACTGGCTTGATAAAATTGTGTGATTAGTGTGTCCACATCAGTAGACCGGTCGCCAAATCCAGTCTCAAACAGACAGAGATAACAGTGACAGTAATCTCGTAGGGAAATCAGAACATCCACTTCAGTCAGTTACCACCGTAAGGTCCAGTCTTCACTGTAGTTTTCCTGGTCATGACAAACCTTATCACTTTTGTCATCGTCTAACCTAGTCAGATTCGGTTCTGAATATCTCACATGTAATCGAGTCTTACATGAGGGATGCTGGGCTCGGTCACTGAACGTTTCGAAGTAATCAGCGTAACCGAACGAAAGAATGAAATCTAAGAAGAAGCACAAAAATAATATTTACAATGCGGTTACAAGCAAAACTGTTAGAGAAGTGTCTTTGTGAAGTGAGTGGTCGAGAAATGTGTACAAAACTGCAGAAAGCAAGCAGTAGAAAAAATTGACCATAACGTTTGTATATCACTGAAATGTAATCCTCACTCGTCGCTTTTAAGTAATTAATTTCATGCAGTTGACATGAATAAGTTTAATGAGACATAACAGTAGAACGCGGAACTATTTGAACTTGCGTTAAACAAAAAGTCATTTTGACTATGACTTCCGTCGTGCAAAATAATTAAGCTGACTGGCAAAGAAAAGCCAGTTTGATCTCGGGTAACTGTTGATATCAGAAGTTAAAGATATGCTATCGCCAATTCGTGAATTCAATCAAAAATCAAACATGGAAAATTGATTTGAGAGAGATGTTAACAGATACGGGCTGTGTGATCTAAGCCGTTCATATGAAGTGTTACGTTTATATCGAGATAATGATATTGCTATTGTTATTCATTTAACACTTCGAGGCATACAGCTGATGATTTTCATATTTAGTGGACTGATAAAACCGAAATCGAAAAGACGACAATCGAGACGACTCATGAAGTGGACGGAACACCGATTGGGATTGTTCAATCGCTCCTGGCGATTTGGGGGTAATTCACTCAGTAACGCGTACTCGACAACTCCAATAACGTTTATTCAGACGATCGGGTTAACCGGACTATCTTCCAAGTCCAAGAAACTTCCGAAAAGATGGTCGAACAGATTTGTATGGCATTGTTTGGTAAAATAATAATACAGGTACTATCTCATCTTGAATGTGAATTAACCGGATACACAAATTATCCAGCAAAGACGTTCAAAATGGAGTAAACAAACACGAATCCGCAAATTTCCACTAGTCAAGAGAAAATGGGCTCATTAAAACAATCGGGTGAGAATGTGTCAAACGATACCAAGAAAGAAGTTTTAACAAATAAACAATGATGGTCATAAAAAGAGAGACAATGAACATTTTATGTGCAGTTCTGGTAGAAAGTTCATTACGATCGTTTACTGCACACAGCAAAGACAAATAAAGGCAAATTATGAATGTCTCCAAAATGAACACCATCCACACTTGATCGGAGCCTTTGCATTCAGATAAGTCTTTCGGCTAGCCCACTCCGAAAGGAAACACTAGACTCCAGTTTCGCTCTTATTAGAGCGAACCATGCTCAGTCGGCTCAACGAAGACAGTAACTTCAAATTAACTATATATATATATATATATATATATATATATATATATATATATATGCATTCGGGTGTCATACATAAGTCAAGTTGTATGAGAAACGAGATTTCCAATAAAATGTACAACCAGGAATATCGCACTCATTTTAAACCATAGCTAATTGATCAAGCCACGAGTGAGGAGTGTCAATTTCTTGCCTGTATTTTGTAGCACCACTAAAACGGAATAATACTGTTCAAACAATTTATGGTCTAGCGGGTTTGTATATTGATATTTTCTTTTCTCTATGCATCCAGAAAGACGGGAAAAACAAGAAGCGACAATTAAATCATATCAGAGATCCGCAGTAAATTCAGAATTATGTCCGAGTTTGCACAAAACTGATGTTGTTCTGAGTAGTGATAATACCTGACTCTACAAAGATCCATCTACACTAACTTAAAGATAAAACGACAGATATCTGAAGGAACGAGATATCTGACGTTATCCCGTTTGCCGAATTTTGTAGCATTGTGACTAGTTATTCTGGGTTCAGTTTTGCTTTCTATGTAAAATCCGCCGTGATAATCGCAATGCTATACACGCCCGGTTCTCCAAACAATAACTCTTTGCCTTTCAATACGTAAACTCATCGTTTGTTTGAGATGGGGTGGTTATAACTGGGTTTAAAACATGGCTGTGAAGCCGGATCCAACGCATGTACATTCCGGTTTGGTGTGCACATTGCTTGCATGTGTGGTTGCGGCCTATCGATGCAGATAGCGATACTCCACTTCTGGAACGGGTATGACCGTTTATTAACCAAACTGCTCATAATGTGCTCCCAAGTATCATTCATAACTTTCCCGTAACTTTTTTACTGCTCGTCCATTCCACAAAACGGTCAGATTTCCACGTTGTGCTTGTATTTTTCATGTAAGTGCTTTTGCATAGCTTACTGAACTGGGGTAAATTTACTCCGGTTGGTTAGCCGGATTTGTTTACGGTAGTTGGGGGGAAGTCTAGAACTAGCGCGTACAGTTAACTGGATAGTTTAGTTAAAGCCAACTGAGCTGACTCCCGAATACGCCTGATCTAACTATTCATACACAAAGGCTATATGAAATGTCCAACCAGCGGTTGTTGTCACCACTTGGAACAATGATATATCGCACAACGTGAAAATGTAACTGGGTGGTTGTACTTCTTCAGTTCACATGAAAAATACTCCTCAAACACCTGCATTTATATTGCTGATGGTGACTGGAATGTTATTTTCCATAACCTGGACACCATTCACATTGCAGCAATGGCTTCTGCATTCAAATTATCGTTGTCATCCACCCTTTCGAATGTTTACATTTTGATCACCGCGCTGTTCACACTGCTTTACCTCGATGGTCAGTCGCATTAGGTCATACTTAATCCTGAAATTTTCGAATATGTAACAAGCATTTGTGAGTGCAAAAATGCACGGTCATAAGTTGGGTGTGTTCCACTCATAGCAAACATTTGAGAGTCTCGAAAATATACGCGATGTCGTTTGATGACTTGCCCTGGCAACATCGGAGAGGGTTTAAGTACAATTAGTGTGTGACACTAGGCGGCTACTGGTGTGTGAAACATTTTTGTACAGTTTTCTTCACATGAGGTCACAAATAACCGCGGTTGACTGCTTTTCACAAACATCATTTCCAAAAAATTCAGCTAGCCATGCATGTGGCGTCTAACGTGTACCCAGTTCCTCTTTAAGGCTGTCCATTTGTCGATGGGTGACCGTATATTGACTGTCGTGGTTTTCATTGGGGTGGTGGTGATAATCCTGGTGCCGCCAAGTAGTTCGTCTCATGTGTCCACTCGCCTCGATGACACTTTGTATGTCAAGAAAGGGGACGTTGAGAGTTAGCGACGTGCAAGCGAACAGCAAATGTTGAAAGGTCTCGGTCCAATGTGCTCTCCACATATTTTCGCAGTCAAGGAGAACGCAGACTGTTGTCGTGTTAGGGCCAAATGGAACGTTTCCTGTCATCTATACCATGCGTGGGATGACCACCTACAACAGACCTACACATTCCAGACGACGAAAACAAATAATTGGAAACCGTGCAGTTTTGTAGCGCAGTGGTCAGCAAATGAGATACTAGAACCTGCAATTTTACCGGTCAATTTTAGTGGTCAATTTAGCCTACTAGAATATTACTTACAATTTCATCAGTAAGAAATAAACACCACTTCATAGCAAGAATGATCGAGTCGTAATTCTACAGCAGGTGGGAGTTGACTGAAATACTTTGAACAGCACTCGAAATTGATCATATCTTTCGCATTAACATAGAATTTCCAGTCAGACCTTTCCGAAACACTAGATTTGTTCAGGCTCACCAGTTGTATATATTCTTTCCACGGCCTGTAGTTGAAGTCCGGCAACGCCTTCATAAAATAACCATGTTGACCACAAAACCAACGATCTCATGGCGTGCGTGACCGAAATATCCCATGAGAACACCCAGGCACATACAATTTTGAGTAACTTCCGTTTGCTTGGTCATTTTCACAGGATTAGGACTTCTTATCAAATTGAAACCATAGAAATCACTGAAGTGGATGAGAGGTATATTGAATACCGGTTAGTAACACGATGTTTATTGGAAAAAAACATTGAACATCATTCACAAATTATCGTAGCACTTGCACTCACATTGACACTTCAACCAGTACATTGTAAAATAAAGCTGCTAATGTGAAGCAGATTATTTCGATCGCGTAATTCAACGCCATTTTCAGATCACATGTGAACATTATCACGTATGACTAGTCGAAAGCAAATCGGAATCCATTTCAGCTGCATTACAGGAGCACATCGCTGACTCATGATATCCAGCTTCAACGGAACTTGTCTACCAACTCGTTTGCCGCTTGCCACGTTCCCAATCAAATAAGGGTATCTTGGTCAGAAAGAATTGATCTAGGTGTTATGATTACCATTGCTTCCCCTTACCCACTTTACTGCTCCGGAGGTCAGTCTGAGCGCTTAATGTTTTCCCAACGCAAATTTGTATAAAGTGTTATGATAACTGGAGTTTAATTTTTTCGCTCTACACCATTAGTTATGTAGTTGGCTCGATGATCAACCACAGAAAAAGGACTGTCCACTGAATCGCCCTTCATTTGCTTCAGAATTGCTCAACGTGTGAGCTGCCAACACCATAGGGAAGTGCTCTGAGTTGGCATTTAGGTTAAATCGTGTTGAAGATAGAACGGGTGCCCACTCAGAACAATCGTGACAAGACTGCTTCAACTGATGTACTCTTAAAGTACAAATTTACTTGGAAGGTTGCAAGGAGATCAGCCCCGTACAAAAGTGATGTAGCTATGAGTCAGCAATTAGGCTGAATCTTCAGTCATATCTAGCAGTGGATTGTGCAGATGATGTCGCATATTTTACTGTGGACTGTGGGCTCCAGGACTCGTGAACTAAATGCCACTAATCAGGAAAACAGAGAGGCAAAATTACACTTCGCAGACTTTTAACAGACATCAAAAAACGGCAAACTAACTGAATATCACCTATTGTATTTCTTATTGTAGTCTTGAATCAATATTAAACAACAGCTAGGTTATTTTTTAGATGGTCGACAGATCCATGATTCGAATAATCGTTATTCGGTTTGTGCTTGAGAGTGAACAATCTGGTGATATCCTAACCCGCAGGTAATCATGTTAGTTCTTTCTTAACTAATCAAGGCTTTCGGCCCATATCACTTATAGACATAAGTACTATCTAATTCAGTGTTGTTTCATCTTCATTTTACAACGTCTAGATGATTAGTATAACAATAGGTAAGCTAGACTCAGTCAAAAGTATGGGTTCTTTTAGAAATTCCACAGTACCGAGATTTCAGTGTCAGTCATGAACGTAATACTGTTTTGGAAATTAAAATTGCTTGGATTGAAGTTCAGGGATTTAGATTATTTGAAATTGAACACCACTCTTATTCCATCACAGATAAGCCCTTCGGACAAACCACTTCGTAAGAAAGCACTAGGCTCGAGTTTCACTCCTATTAGAGCTCATCACTAGTACATATCTTTGTCCCGGTAGGAAGTTGCACTCCGACCCTCGTGTCTGTGAGACTACCCTGTTAACAACAACACTAGTAATTTCACACTAGGCGTGACTGATCAAGTAGATTTGTCTTAGCTAATGTGTCACAATGACGTCGGTCCGGTTCTATGAGGTTAAAATGCCTCTCCTCCAATGGGAAATATCACCGCCGAAAAAAGCACTTTTGTTTACACCCGGAATACGTTTCATGCTGAGAAGATTACTGTGTCGTACACTACTGATAAGAGAAAACTAACATGCCGATCATTGGAAGTTCTGAAGATGAGATAATAGAAAACTGAGCAGTAGGCAGTATCTGTGGGACCATTCTCCAGAAGCGGAGAGGAGCTTCCAATAGCATGTATATGACTGACTACAACAGTATGGAGAGACCTAATTGGTAGCAGCGAACAATTTATTCTTTATGGGGGCTGGTGGTACGTCCGAACGATCCCTCATCGACTGATCTACACACGTTGTGTGCGTATCATTCGATTAGTCGTTAACTATTCGGATCCGCTATCTTCTCGACCGTAAGAAATAATGGTACACACGTGTCTTGTTCACACAGTGCACACTGTCTTACATCTTAGTGTTACATCGACTGTTCTGTACCTGCTCATGTTGCTATTGTTACAATAAACCGTTGTATATTTGTCTGTTAAGCAGCAAACATAACAGCTGGTACAAAGAAGAAGGGAATGAACCTTACATGAAACGTGGAACAATTTTTCACAGTGAAAGTTTAGCCATTTAAATGAGTACATTCCTTTGTTTAGTGAATCGGCCATGAAAGTTTTCAACCCTATTGCCTTCAGGTGACAGTGTTGCTGAAGTTGAAATTGTGAACATGGATGCTGTTACTCGCAACTTCACGTTTTTTGTTCAGAGAAACTAAGACAATATTTGTTGATTGGTGAAAGTAGAAAGAATGGTACGTGACCAAAGGTACATGACCTCTTCGTCCGTCGAGTCATGCAAACAGATTACTTATACGATCGATAACTGTAGCCGTTGCTGACAACTAAGCGTATAGAAGTGCAATGATGTAAATGTATTCCGTTGATGAGTTATTAATTGCCGACGATAACTAGCTACCTGGTAGTTAGCTGCACAATAGTCTTAACAGCAGTTATTCTTGATTATTTCAGTAACCGGAGTAACTACAAACAATCCACTTGTAGATACACATGAATGGTTTGACACCGATATCAACCTGCTTACCCCATGTATGTAACTATTCCCTACACGCTCTGATTTGAAATATACTTTCACTCGCCTCACCAGTCACTCACAAAGATTCCAGAGTACTCCCTAACCAATCTTAGCGATAGCTAGGTCATGGCGGCTTGGTTGTCATCTCGCTTCCGACCGACTGATTCAGATCACACACACATAAAGGGAATTCTTCTCCCAACGTGTTGTCACGGTGACTGGCCCATATAATCTCCGCATTACAATAGAATTGTCGACCGAAACATGTACACAAGACCAGATGACACTCGAGTTGGTTCGTTCTTAAAGGCAGGGGAGGGGGGATAAAACGGTCGAGCAAATGCGAACGCCAGTGGTTTCAGTAAATGCGATAATTCGGGGTGGTGTTATGAGGGTGGGAGGGGGCATCTTGGACTTAACGCCCATCAGACTGACAAATCGTGACAAATCAGTGCTACTGAATTCGGTGGTGAATCATGAGATGACACTGTAGGTCTTCAAGCATGCAGATCAAAAAACAGTGATCTATACTACACTAATATTCGGGGGTTCACGTACTCATAAATATCAACGTCAGTCTGTTTGAGTTGGTTTCTGGGTTTGACAGATTACAAAGTGTGATGTTCAGTGTCAAAAGGACTGAACTAAACCTAATCTTCCGGGCCAATGTGATACTGATACGATTCTGCGACGCAATACTATTCCAGGAGGTTTCTAGAAAAAGTGATCTACCCCACTTGATCTCACTGAGTTCGAAAATCTAGTTATTAGCACAGACGGTGTACGAATCAACTGCACGCAGTAAAGACAACAAAACTGAGGCTGTTTCCAACTCTGACAAAACTGGATGGGTTAACTTTTGTTTGGTTTCATTACCATAATCTTGATCAAACTGTCCATCATCGATTATCGATCTACTTTGACTAAGAATTCAAGAGTTGCAAGTTAAAATGACGTGAAATACTTTAAGGCTGACTTCGTTTTCGCTTGAACTATTTAACAGGTTGAGATAATGGGAATCAAGATTAAAATCTAATCAAATCCACTTTCAGATCTATTCAAATCAAGATTTATATCTTCCTGGTAAGAGCATCTTGACTACCAGTGTATTGTTTGGGTCGACCTTGTGTGCATACTTACCGATTGATCCATCAGTTTGAGACTAGTGCGTTTACTCAACAACGGCATCATTTTTCTATATGGACATTTTGGATCCGCTATTTTAGTTAATTCAACAGATATAAACAGACTAAAGAACAGTTGACCAACCACTTTCACCCATCTTGTTATAATGAGAATAGAGTATAGAAGGAGCAACTGGTGAAAGTTGCTGACATATTTGTAATAACATATCTGAGAATCAATCCTCTGTGACAAAGTAAAAAGCAGACTAATTAAATAAAGATTACAATTATTTTATTAAGCCTTAACTGAATTGTATAATGCTTTGTACAAGCATACGAAACGGTAGAATCTTGCCTCGGAACATTTAAACAGACACCACTCTATTCAGATTACTACGATCACATTGGATAGATAACTATATTAGTCGAACAGTTGAGTAGAACCCTCGTCTCACAACGCAATGATTGCATACGATAATGTGATTAGATAAATACATCATGTTTGTCGTAGAAAGAATTCCTTCTAGTCGCCTCAAATCAAAATAAGCTCTACTAGACATACCTTGAATAGTAATAATAATAGTGTTTTTAAGTGGCCGCGCTTCACTTCTTTTCTGACACCTTGAATGGAACTGTTCAAATGATAGACGATAGAGTGAATCGGTTGCAAAGCACAGATTGAGAGAAATATCGAAAAAAATGCGTAAGTCAATGGATAAGATCCGTGTTATATTCACAGATTCGTTTGAATCTTCAGTCTGTCCATACTTGTTACGCGAGTGAATTTGTTCTGCAGCGCCACTCGTTTTGTTTATTATCGACTCGATTTACTCCTTCTCGGTCTGCTTAATGTCCTGTTTGTTTCTGAACCGATAAGCACACGAAACTAGAGCTACTCTTATTCTACTTGTACAGCGTTCAAATACAAATGTGTTAATTTAACTAATGGAAACCAGGTCCCAAATTAGTTCTTATAATTCGGGAGTTAGGACTCTCCAGTCCGACCTGACTCTCATTAAATAGCAACGTAAGACTGCTTGCGTTAGTTTAGGATGTTTAGGGAATTTGTGTATACTTTCTGTGCAAGTTTGCATTCTCGAGACAAAAATAAACCTGATATCGCGAATGACATTAACAATATACTTGTCAACTAGTGAGGGGAATAGCAGTTCCGATTGTCTCCAGCTCTCCTTCTCCAAGCTTCCTACTACGGTTTCCAATACTGGTCAAGTGAACCAAGACCAGAACGGGTTGCGATTGGAGGCCAGTGACATTACTGTGCAACTCTCACCAAAAGTACGGCTAACGAGGTATCGACTGACTTTAAATGACCGAGATGGACACCTTTTCGTTCGAAAGGGTATTTGGTTCGTAGGGATAATTTCCATCATACTGTCCTCGACATTCCGACCAGGTATTCACTGTTGGTCGGTGGAATCAAACCATGTGATTAACTTTACGGGTCATTAATTTCAACTTTCCAACGGACATGGAAGATAAGCCAAACACCATTCTAAACCAGCAAAACATGCTAGTTGGTTCCGTTAATTCCATCCGTCAATTAGTCTACCCACCCTGGCTGTCTACTTCAGGGGAATTAATAGATAGAGTAACGTGGATAGGAGATTCGTTTTACGTGTTTGTTAGTTTGCCAAATGTCATCGGAAAGTAACCTGACACCTGACAAGGTGAGGCGCATCTTTCGGTCGTAAGTCAGTCTTAAGTGGTCTCCACATACTAACAGCGATCCACATGCAGCAAGAAATGTGTAATGTGCTAGCCGAGCGTAAATCAATCAATCATTTCAACTTACTCTACCCGCCGTCGTAGTAAACATTGAAAAACAGCCCAAGGCACAACCTCACATTTCCGTTTATCTTTCGCATGGGATTTCATATGCAGATTAACTGCTAGATGAAACCGCCAACAGCCCGGCAAATCGAAAACGATTTTGTTAAATATTGTTACAACTGAGATGGTGGAGCTGGATCAGTGCTCGCCTTGATCCCAACACCTTCATTACTAGTTATCGTTTTCGTGATTGTTTAGTTGAACGGCATCCGACCAAGTTACGATGACTATTCTATTTTTTACTTCCGTTATTTCAAACGCAACCAGTTATTGTCCGGTCATCGTTTTCAGGTTGAACATCACTCCCATTTGATTGCAGCCTTCGCGTTCAGGTGGAGTTTATAGCCAGCCTGTTTCAGGTTTCCCCTTTGTTAGACCTCGTCAATTCTTTGTTTAAACAGATGGAGCTATAGTACCAGGCTATTCTTGTCGTCAATAGAAATCTCTAGTATGATAACTGTTTCCCTTAACGGTCCACCAACGTAAAACCAAAGTAGTCCGACTGGATGATGCTATTAGTTATGACAGGATGTCACCTGACTCCATATAACATTGACGTATTCTGAAGCTGACTGTTTGTCACTTGCTTGACTCACCGATTCTTGCGTGGCAAACGTGTGGTGTTACCACGGTTTGATGAGACGGAGACCATCAGTAGTTCCAACCGCTAAGCCAGTGGAACTGACCTGACGGAACTTTGACATGGACTCTATTTTTATAAGTATGA
Source organism: Paragonimus skrjabini miyazakii (assembly GCA_014338405.1). Lineage (NCBI taxonomy): Eukaryota > Metazoa > Platyhelminthes > Trematoda > Plagiorchiida > Troglotrematidae > Paragonimus > Paragonimus skrjabini miyazakii. Next base: position 14,211 of record JTDE01001460.1, on the reverse strand, counting down.
ATGCCATTAGCTGTTACACAATTAGGGGATTCAATGATGATGGGAAATGTCGCTGACAGAACCACTAAGGCTGTTGTGGTAGCATTTGTCTTCAGTTTGTTATCATGGACGAGAAGAAGCAGTAATGATGCCAGCCCAAAATTAACCGTCCTAGTAACCTTGTGGAGGGAGCGACTAAACTACAGCGCAGTGAATTACAAGGTGATTCCTTTTCATGGGAAATCCCCTCGGTGTGAGATACTCCATTGAAAATATGATATCGTCCGGTCCCGTAAGGTTAAAGGTTGACACCTTTTCTTATTGAGTACACTTAGGAGAAATCTAATGTGTTTGCTGTCCACATACGATTGATGTGAAAAATATTTGTCGACAGTGTCACATAGCAACCAGACAGAATGTCCCTTGCAAACCAGTTATGGTAATCCAGCGGGAGTTTGAATGTCGATTTTGTCAACTTAGCTGTCGGTGCACTGACTGCTAAACGACCATGGTGACAATAATATGGATTGACCTAGACATAACTGAGTTTATAATTAACACGAGGCGTAACAAGCAACCAAAACAAAATCTAATCATCAGATCCGTTGACACTATAACCTACCAATTATAGTAAGGTAGAACAGGCTAGTTTCAATCAGGTCTATGAGTATCGTCCAGCTCGGGTGAGATAATTACTGACAAACATTTGCTACCGTACTGCATGAGTAGGAAGGGTCTCTACGTGTGGACTCGACATGTAGTGAATATTTTCCGTGTGAAACTGCCATGCACATGCCAGCTTTCAGGTGCTAAATTGGTGCAGGTAGCCAGTGGAGATTCATAGGAGAATAAGAGGGATGCTGCTGAAATGGAAACGGAACACCTGCTTTGCTCCATTAAGGTGGCTTTGACGATAGTTTAATGCATGTATAGTCTTGCTATCACATAACTCTAGGTAATCACACTCGAGCTAGAAACGACTGCTTTGAAACGAAACAATCATGTCCTTCTGGGATAGGTTCTTCCCACTTACGGGTTGCAGTATGTTCACATTACGGAAAGCGATATGGTTGTCCTGTTTCCATAAATGATGGGTTGATGATACACCAAAACGAATAAACATCAATATAATGCGCTTGAATTTAATGCGTGCGACTAACGGATTTCAAAGTAGATAGTGAAAATGATAATCTTCTTGTTTAATCTACAAAAACCGTGACGTTTAGAAGCAAGCTGTTGCTGAAAGTAAATATCTGTAAGTACGGTCAGAAAATCGTTTAACTCGCATGTTTGCAGCGACATGGAATGCAAATTCTCGAATTAGGGATAATCTCTGTTGACTTTATTACACAGTAATTAACAGGAACCTTGCTTTGTTCCTGTTTCCTGATGAAAGTTGTCCTAGGTGGATATGCTAAACGCTTTAGTTTGAAATTACTTGTCTTTCGTACAAAACAAGCAACGGTCTGTTTCGAATTAGCTCGAAGGAGAGTGAAAACAAATTTATCCTAACCACTTAGTTAAAGTTTGCTAATGACCTCAAGAAGTCTCAATGGTGATGACATTTTTGGCCAGTTCCACTGGGTTCCAATTCCTGTAGTTTTAGTTTTTTTTGTTTAGGAAGAGACAATTTGTCAGTGCGCAACCATCCGGTGTACTCTAGTATACCTCATAATACTACAGGAATTCAACGAAAAGTTCAGACGGTGGAACTCAGATGTTTAGATTTGTCTCAGCAGCATGTATTGTTCATACGATTGTTAACAATTGATGATTACACGAGTAGTACATGATTTCAAACACCACCTTTTTTTTCTACCAAGCAAATCATCACTGTATTCGACAGCAATATCGCAAAGTCAGTCATAGCGTTATTTCGTAAGATTACTGAGTACCGCTGAAAGTGCGATCAAAATTAGCTCGGTTTTCACCATGAGTGTTCTCCCGAAATAAATCTGTAAACAGAAGTCAAAACACAGCAGATCACACTATTTATTATCTGGCGAAGTTCATTGCATCTCACCAAGTACATCCTACAGTGTTGGTGTTTATGTAGCAAATTTCCACATGGTTGGTAAAAAGAAATACACAGTCATGCATACGGGTATTGAAACTATTAATTTACCATGGCAGTTTCAGACTGACGATGATGTCTTTCGGCTGGTAGAAGAATAGTTGCTACCAGTGAATATCAACAGCCGGAGTGAATTGAAACCGTTGTCGATTGTTGGTTACATAAACGATTTTGGAGATATGAACAATGGTGATGAGATGTTATGAAATTCGTCAGACAATAAATCATGCAGTTTCCTGTTTTTGACTTCTATTTACAAATTTCATCATAACGTTTAACAACAGACTGGTTCCCGACACGTGCGTGTTGACTTCGAACATGTAAGCTTGTGCACGATTCGTACACAGCATGGATAGCAGGCCAACAGTTTGAAAGGTGGTCATCTGATGTTCTACCTGTATAGATCACTCGTATTACCGGGTATAATAGCTGTGACACAAAATTTAAAGTTGATCGAACACGTGGTCGTGTATGCATTCAGAGTGGAAGACAGAACAGACATGAACATGACGTGACAAATTGACAGATTGTTCCGAACTGCCACGTCAGATTAGTAAACTCTGCAGATACTGCTACCATAAATATTGAGATTTGAGGACCGATGTTTTTCATCCAGATGAGTGGTAGAAATTTTTCCAAATCGGTCAGTCCATTTCGGGTTATCCTCGTAGATGGATGCGGAATGACTGTTTTTGTTCACAAGGAACTGGATGTGACTAATGCGACGATGGAATCGAATGGTATGGACAATTGTTATACAACAGTACAAGCACATTATTCATGTGCACGCTAGGAGTAGATGAGACGGATGACACCGGTAGATGGTACTTTTATTTATCAGAGGCCAGTGGAGAAAATCGCAGGGGTGAATTGGCCAGTAATAGTCAACGGTAAATATTTTCACGCCAATAAACTCGGCGAAACATGTAGGAAAGAAGTGACATATTCATCAAATCAACTGGGTGAGTGAAAGTTGGTCACGGACCAAGTAGGCCGGTTGACCCAATGCCTTAATAACCTACCATAAACACATTTGCTTTGGAGCATAAAGCACATGGGGAAATTTGAAAGCTATAAACAAACTTCTATTAGAGGATGGATGACATTCTCTTGGCAAGGTATACTAAAACAGAAGCTGAGGAATCCAGCAGACTCCCACGGAAGAGGCGATCCTATCTCCTGGATATCAACAGCGAGTTCCAACATCGTAGTTCACAGCTCTGGAAATGTCGGAAAAGCGGATATGGGAATAGTTGTGCCGGATAAGTCACGATGGTTTATTGTCATGAGTTCAATGTTCGTCCACAATGGTGATATGAATAAAAGATTATTCTTTAGTAATGCAATGTTATACTGGGTGTGAAGGTTTTTGCAACTAATTTGGGTAAGAAAGCTACTGTAAACTATGGTAAATTTGGAACAGTGATTCCAAAACGTGAACAACATCACTGGCTTGTAGTACGCCCATGGTCTGTTTGAATAAGCTCATTTACCCGTACCTGATAAAATCCAACACGTAGCGCAGCCGTATCTGCACGAACAAAAGTTTCGTAGTGGTTCTTATTCTTGAATATTCAACCGGTCACGAGTTTCCTCATGGTTCGGTTCATTCAATACGAAACGGAGCCCCTTCCCGGTTAGTTAATCAGTCCGTTTTCGAGAACTTTCACCGTGTTGTCACCTTGACTTCCTAAGTGTCACAGCATTTCTCATTTTCTTCTTAAGCCCAACGTCACCCCACCCCGCTCAAGACGTAGTGCGTAGACATTAGAATCAGAATTGACAGAAACACAATCGAAAATAGTATTTGTCCAAAGAGCGGCACGACGACTGGACTTCATGCTTATAAGCATCAAGCGGAAGTCAATTACAAGAACACCTAGATTTCCGAATTTTTATTGTCTCATCACATTGCTCCTGAAAGCTGATAACACCTAGTCTGGGAAACGTTAGGTTAGTTTAACATAGAGTTTGAGTTACTGATGAGTAGTATAGCAGACTAATCAATTTTTTACCAGTGCAATCAGTTCAATGCTCTTTAGCGCAGCTGGTGAATTATAGAATGAACTGCCTCAGAAATCCTGTCGGAGAAATCAACCCCCTAGAAATTTTGGTGGATTTCGCATAATACAGCAGGATGGGGGCAGGTAGCGACTCTAACTATGAAGCTGTTGAGCTACTGGCGCAGGTTACTTGGTACAGCGTTTGCTGCCTACGGCAATATTGTTGATGTGACTGGTTCGAGTTCACTCGAAACTCAGAATTTTCATAGTAAGAAACAACTTTCTTTTCAGTCAGGATTTGTGCTTGCTAGCAATCTGCCGTTACCGATTGAAAACATGAGTTCAACCTATGGGGATTTTACTGTAGCATTTTATAGTCCACTCGCCGATGGTTTCAGTATTCTCACTAAAACTGACCTTTCTGTTGACCAACAACTTGAGTAGTATTCATAAGCCCATAGAGATTATAATTCGACCGAGCCATGTGAGGTCACTTGAACAGTGATCAACACACAGTTTTCACCATAACAAGGACCGAAGTCCCTGTGTGGATTCAACTGAATGTATGCGCTGATGGTGAAACTCTCGTGTACTACTTACGTTCGAAGTTGATGAGCATGTTTTTCATGAACAGGACAGCTATGAACAAATTCGAATGGTGTTCATTCCATAACATGCCAATGACTTGGTCAATGTGAGTGATATACGTTTAGTCTCCCAAACAAATTCTGATGAACACTTGTGTTACAGAACTGAAATCTGGATTATTATCAATTGAACGAGATTTACACAGTGTTTCATAGATCAAGCCCACCACTGGAGTTGGGTTATTGATGGAACTGCACACCACCCGAACTAGTGGATTTTTTGTGAGGCATTTCGTTGGACCCAGCAAATGTGTTCATTTTCCACGATGTGCACAATGTTGATAATTAGTTTGAACTGACTGTACTTTCGGTTTGATATTTCCTCTTGCTGCTAAAATCCTTTGATGCTCACACTCTGAAGTTATGAGAAATTTCATCCAGAGATATCAATGCTTATAATCGCTGTTAACAATTTCAGAGTTTTCGTAATTCAGTTTATCGGTTTTCAAAATGGAAATATTCATATCTTGCCTATTGCCAGTTATCCTTCAAAACCAATCTGATTTACTCACAGTATTGTATTAGGTCCATCTTGCTGACCATCGCAACTAATTCTCTCAACCAAAGAATACATGAAAAGATGGGCGCGACGTTTCCGGATGCTGACCGTTATTACACGTAAGCCTAAAAAGTATATTTCGTTCAAGTATCAGTCGACCGTTGATCACTGCAGAGCAGGAGTCGGCAACGTAAGGTAGGTTAATAAAATCATTCCCACTAGCAGTAATTATCCTCTCTGCGATCCTAACAACAAGGCGTGACATTTTGACAATAAATTTGTGATCAATTCTTCTCTATATAAGGAACAAGTCACGAATCTCGCCAAACCGATGACCGATCTGGCCACACTCATCTGATTGTCTAATATACGGAAGTGAGGATTTGGTAAGTCAAGCAAATTAGCAGAACTTATAACTTGAACGATAATTCATTGAAATAGACAATATAGTCACTTTATTACAATTCGTCAATATTAATTTTGTTTAGTTGTTCCAAATGAATGTTCGCTTGTAGCCACTGATACGACATCTGACTCTGGCCGGAAAGAAAGTTGCCGACCCCGGTCTAAACAATGCTCTTCTCTCATTCAGGAGGAACAAGCGTTTTGATCATCCCATCTATTCATATCAAATATTGTGAAATTTGAGGGCTTTTGTCTCTTTACGTATGAAGCATTGCGTGTCACTCTGTGTGTTCTCATTGATTATGGTTTCGCTCATACTGAAATTATAAATAATGTATGTTTTTGTCCAGTTTTCGGAAGAAACAAAAAGAACGATCAGTTAGTTCAACCACATAAGGGATTAAGCGGTTAAAAATGATCATAGTTACTTTTGATATAAATAATTCAGTGTCATTCGCGAAACAACAAGAAAGATATTCTCATTTTTGAGCTGGTACATTGGGGGTCCAAATACGAATGTACTTCCTGAGGGACAGCATCCTACAAAGGGAACGTTTATTAGGCCCGAGGAAGAGACTAACAAATGCCTCACAATTTGTAATGAAGTACTCTGAAGTAATAGGTTCGAATACCTTTCATCTAGACAGTCTGTAGAAAACATTCAATCTCCATCTTAAGATGGTTCACTACCACAGAGCATTAGAGGTACAGCGAGATATTTTGGTAGAGATATAGGAAGGAGCTAAAATTTAGAAGGAGACTACAGCCGTTAGAGAGACAAACACTATATAGTTTATGTAACTAGTCAGGTTAGAAAGCCATCCTAGCTTCATATTTCGGTATTGATTTTCTGATATCTATTGCAATTGTTTTCTGGTCTGACATTGATTTGATGAAGTGTGTTGGGACACTGATGTAACGGACTAAATGTTTTTAGTACACCGTTAATGTTGTGGTAAACCCGTTTCTGATCCGACCCATGCATTACGTTGCCTTGCGCTAGTTACCCTTCTTAGTATTCATTTGACACCAAAAATCATCCAGCCTGCTGGTTCTGTACAGTAGAGGTTTCCACAAGGAATCACAACTGAGGTTTGTTACATTTATTTTGTTAAAGATTGTTTTATTTAGCACAGTATGAAACCACTGTTCTCAGTGCTGTCTCCAACTGTCCATATATGCACGGGTTAATTTACTAGTACCACTCACGCTACTAGACGTCAACCAACCATTTCGTATGCATCGACCCATCACTCACACATGTCAGTGAGACGTGGTCCTGCCGTCTACGCGATGTGGATCGATTCTGAGACCATAAAAAACTAACAGTCTGCTTTTCAGTTAGCAACCCGGTGTGCTTGTTCTGTAAGGTGATAAGGCTGTTGATGAAAAAACTAAGAGATTAGCTAGTTTAGAAGTTCTCAGTGAACTCTTGCCAACAGAAAGTTATAATAGGGTCTTATTTGAACTGTTTCCAGCCGCTAATTTATTTGTATACCAAGAGGCAAGGGCACAAGTTACCGAAAAGATTTGTGCTACTTGATGTATACCAGTAGATGTAGGACGACCAATAAAACTGTGGACACAGTATGGCAAAACGAAGTTGGTGTACTTAGATGGGTATCTGAGAATCAGGCTAAGTTACCGAATAATTCTTAATGCGTTCGCATTTCGTTTACCTCAAACTACCACACTGCAAAAATTACACCCGTAAACACGATTAGTTTGTCTTAGAGCTAATCTCCTCAACCACTTCTGAATTGAGTAATGAAATAAGTTAATACCCTTGGGTTATGGCCGGGAGAACTTCTCTGACTACAATCAAGCACGTACTGCAGAACACAAAATTATAGGGCTGAAAGCATGGCTCACAAGTGGACTTGGACATAAGGAAAACACACATGTGATAATCGCTAATCCCTCATTATCGCTGTTACCATGGTAGAGTTTAACAGAACGCATCAAAGTATCAATGCTCCACTCGCAATTGTCCCGCTGAAAGGTTGCTATGCTACAACTTTTATTCACGTTTCAGGTAGTCACGCAGAAAGAACGATCGTCCGGTTCCTTAAGCAGTTACCGTAAACAGTGGAACGCCGCTATAACGAGGGCCGTTGTGATGTAAAGAGCGTTGTAAGAAAGTATGTATCCCGTCCATTATCAGCATGGGCAGCAATACTGTCTGGGAAGAACCCAGTTCCCCGAAAATACCGCGTTATTTGCCTTCGCAATGGACTAACTCATTACTATTTGAAGTAACCTTCATAGTCAGCACGATCATGTGCCACCGCACCCTTCACGTGCGTTCTCAACCCTTGTGCCAAATCCTGACACCCCGCCTACACGAACGTCCTTTAATTGGGACATCACTGTACTGTGTGAATCTTTGTCTGGTCCACTTTCTGACCATGTCTCTTGACTGGTCACAAACCCTTAAAATGTGGTCTAGTTTGTGACCGTGTTGTCTTCGGATTGAGTGACACAAAGTGACTCTGTCCCGTAGCCTATCTTTTCTCTTTGTTCATTCGTTAGCATTGGGTGGTTGGGTTGGCCGGGAAGATACGTATTAATCCTGCATACATTGTAGTCAGTTGTTCATTACCGTTGAACGACGTTTCGTTATCTACCGTTTCACTAACCGTTATTCCGTTGTCTGTTTACGCGCTCGTAGGCCGTATACCAAGTTACAACATATACATCAGTGATTATCACTGATGTTTAAGTCCCACACAACCATGAAGAGAAGAGGAAGGGGATCGAAGGGACCTAACTATTAAAAATAGCTTCGTCTATATTCAACCACTTAACATTAAGGCACCTACACCTTGCAAACAAACAACTGATCTATGAGTGAAAGTAAGGTGTCATCAGCAAGACAACTTCCTTGCGGCTTTCACTGTCCCGTGTCATTAACTACACTCAACTCACAGACAACTCGACCAAACAATGACATCATTCACGTCACTGAGCTCGACTGGTCGCCACCTCACCCAACAACTCCAATCACCGACTCTGAGTCGCGAGGCTTCTAGCCCGGGAGGTGGACCAGACCTGGAGTGGCCAACACCTTAGCTAACGACTTCATTTATGTATGCCAGATCATCATCTGTCGACCTCACGTAAGTCGGCTACGACATGGGCAAAGGATGCTCAGTGTGGCAATGGATCAGTTGACATCCTTAGCAGATGGTTTAACTACCTCAATTTGTGCACACTTAACAACTGAACAAAAGGACTCGCTTTTCACTCACTGCTAAATACCCACTTCTTAACCTCTCCTGTGATTACTCGTTGGTACCATCGGATGCAAGCGACCGAACGTAGGCATCGGTAGCCACAAACTTAATGATAGTCTATGTTTTCTACCCTGAGCGTTCATGTTTCGCTGCCGTAGAGTGATACAGCCCTCACTGTCGCCCTACATACGCAACCCTTAAGCATCAGAGAGATGTCTCTGTGTCGCCAGAGATGTACTAGATTGGTGACCACTGCCATAGCCTTAGAGATACGCACTTCTATTTTATTCCCTACACTTCCACCACTGCTGATTCAGGTTTCCACTCATATAAGCCGGTCAACAACCTCTATGAATTCATTATCCAGCATCAAATCTGAGTAATCACAACAATCTTGCAGAAGCACTTTGCATTCTGGGGCTGCAAAACCTATTCCGGAATACACAGCACAGTACGAAATAGCTTCTAAGTAGTTTGTGTTACTTGAAAGTTATCAAACAACAACATCCGGTTGTCAGCATAATCGGGATCAGTCAGTCTTCCACCAGACAGGAGGTCCACGCATGCATCTTGCGAGTGCCACAGACAGTCCTCCATTATCTCGTCTGTGACAAAATTAAACGGAAATGGAGAAAGTGAAAAGCCTTGACTCAAGCCGCTCCTGGTAATGAAGTTGTCAGACAGTTCACCGTAAACCCTAACGTGAGCTGATGTGCGAAAATAAAGCGCCGACAGTATGTCCACATATTTGATCGATACACCCCTGCGTTTAAGCGACTTTAAAATGTAAATCGATCCACTGGATCGAATGCACCTTTATACTCAAGAAATACGGGACTTGTTGGTTTGCGGTATACATGAAGCTGCCCCAGAATTTGACGAAGAGTAGAAATTGGATCAACAAATCTCCGCCCGTGGCGAAACTCTGCCTGTTCCTCTCTAATGTTTGGCTGCCGAGCTACAATGAATCGACGAAGTTTAGCGGGTGCCAGAACCCCACCAATGAGTGAAAGTAAGGCGGCATCATCAGCTCCCCCATTCACTTCACAGACAACTCGGACAAACAATCACATCATTCACGTCACTGAGCTTGACTAGCTGCCACCTCACCTAACGTCTCCACTCACTGACTCTGGGTCGCGAGGACTCCAGCCAGCGAGGTGGATCGGACCTGGAGTTACCAACACCTTAGTTAACAACTTCACTTCCCTATTCCGGTTCATCTGTCCACCTCACATCTTACACCAGTCGGCTACGACATCGGCAGAGTGCTCAGTGTGGCAATGGATCAGTTGACATCCTTAGCGGATGGTTTAACTACCTCCGTTTGTGCACACAAAAGAACTCGCTTTGTACTCACTGTCAAACAGCCACTTTTCAACCACCCCTTTGCTTACTCGTTAGGGCCACCCAGTACGTGCGACTGAAAGCAGACATCGGTGGCCAAATACTTGAAGACGGTTCACGTTCGGTCATGTTTCGCTACCGTACAGTAATACAGCCCCTACTGTCGCCCTATATACGCGACCTTCAAGCCTCTTTGCTGTGACGGATATCCCATCCTGAGACGTCTGCTTAAATAATCGTGAAGTTTTTATTACAGCATGCAAATGGAGTAATCCCTCGTTCACCAGCTAGGTGAACCACAAATATCACGCCAGTTGTAGGAGTGCTGACAGATACGGATAAGTGACTCATGTCCACAGCTACCAATTTTGCCAGCCATGTCAATTTGAATTCATGGTGTGTCTATCGATCACAAACTACACTTGCTTGCATGAATTATTCCACGTTACAGAAGCTCGCACTTGCACGAAGGGAAGGAGAGAAAACCTTGAGCGTCAGAACCGGAAGGAAGGTAAGAACAGACCGTCTGCTCGTTATGTTCGGCTTCATGTGTCTCAACGAGGATGAGTGGTAATCCGGGACATTACAGATAATTCAACCGAGGTGAAAGGTGGCGATGCTAATTGTGGTTGTGTTGTTCAGAAAATACATTTTGCAAATACCGTCCAGCTACATTCTGTCGAGTGAGAGGTGTGAGGATTATATGCCGAAATGAGACGTTACATACTCAAAAATAAGTCATGTTTGTCACTGGATTCGATGAGGTGGCTAGATCACCATTTCGATTATTGAGTAACTGAAGTGGCTAGTGTAGAGTCTGTTAACCTTTTGTTCTCTTGAAACATTGTGTTCCCTTTAATAACTTCACAAGTGCAGTAAGAAGACATATGTTGCGATATGTTAGCATTTCGTTTACTCTCATCAGTCACAAACGTAAAACATGCGAGTTATATATGACACACAAATATAGACAGGGTGCGGACACGCATACAGTCACACCACCACGGCAACCCTATGGGTTGTTTCAACCACTTTTGTGCACATAGAGCCAGCTGGTGAGTTCTAATCAACATGGCTTCGCTAAAGGACAGTAGCTTCGGGTTCTTTTGATGTGACAATATTTTGAACGATCTAGGTGGGTCAATTTGGTGACCTGTTATCATGAGGTGTCTGGTTATCGATGATGCGGAGCTTCGAGTAACTGATTCACCGGTTTCAGATTGTTGTATACTGTTCTTCATACCTATTATGTTCATTGTACATATAAACAACTTGTCTATTGTTTGAATGAACACACTCTTCATCCTCGCGCGCCTAAGCTTCTGCATGCATGTGGTCGTTGTTACCGGGAGTTGACTGTGGCAACAGCGGATTTTAATACACTGGAGGAACTGGATTCGTTGGAATATGTTTGTTATTTAACAGAAACTTTCTTCAAGCATATAGCGAACTGAGTGTGGTGGAATTTATCGTAGACAGTTATAGTAGATTATTTTGTAACATTGTCGATTGTTTTCTTGGTTTCCACTACACTAGTCAACAATACGGTTCTGGTTGGTAGACTAAGACAGTAGGTAAGATAGTGGACATGGCGCAATCCGGACAACGCGGACGAGTTGTCAAAGTTACAAATGAACATATCAACATCCTTTGAAGCGCTTGTAAATTGATCTTCGAAATATCTGGCTACTTCGTTTAGTTTCAAAGGACCACATATGCATTAACGTCACTTCTGGAATAACTATGATAAAACTGTTTTGTTTAACCATTTTGATAGTGAACTCGCTAGGTGACCTATGTGAACATTAGAAAACTTACTGACAACGAATAAAAACTTACGGAATTGTCCACCTCATCATAAATGAATAAGTTCATTTCGGATATGAACATAAATGACAGCTGCAATCACAAAGTAATCCCCTCAATTGAGTGAGATGTACAGGAGTGAATCACGATATGTGTAAGAGGTTAGCTCTAGCGAATATCAGTGAGGATAGATGGATTTACTGTTCAGCGAAAAGGAGAACTCATGAACACGCTTTGTAAACCAAGTGATTTAATTGTTGGGCAAGGAAAGACCATCACAAACGAAAGCTTTGAAGTTTCTCAAACCGTATGAAGGTGATGGATATCAAACTATTTTGATTTTCAATGTAACAAATGTGATAAAACGCAAAGTAGTTGAAGAGACATCACTGACAGAAACCGTTGACGCAAATAACGGTTAGAACAATCATAGTACTACACAGATTCCGTTGAACATGACGCTTTTGTGCGGAAGCTGTCATTGTCAAAATGTTTACAGATAAGGTCAAAATACTCCGTGATCTAACAATCAAGACGAAAAACTGAACATGAAGCCCATTGTCCGAGGAGTTAGAGGCCAGAATTGCGTATGGTTTGTTACCTCATCGAAGCGAACAACTTTTCTACCAGTCCGTTGCTGGAGTCACCCATAGCCCGGCGTAGTACAACCATAGTGTCCATTATGTGTCTGAACCACAGCACAGTCCCAGATGAATTCAATAAGATGTTTATTTTATTAAGAATGTGGGTTGATCGCTTGAAACAAGACTGGAAAACAACCGTTAACATGATATCAAGCAACTTTTTGAATATGATACAAAGAAACAACAAGAATAAAACGCACCCAGAAAGATCCCATAAATAAAGTAGTATACGAATTCCGCAAACCAGTACAGTAGAAATAGCGTGCTCACTCCTTTTGGAATTCATTACTGGAAGCTAAGAAAAACTGACGATACTAGAAACGCGTACGACCCCTTGATATCATGACACATTTCATGTTAAATCACATGCCAGAACGCTATTTACGGCCCAATCTGCACCACAACTAGACATTTCTGTCACGTTTCTTTAGAATCATCTACTTCGCCGGAAATATATACTTTATAGGAACTGTCTTTCGTGCAAATCATGAAACGATTAGGGAGCCCGTGATGAAAGCAAACGTGTACTTCATTACTATGCTGGCTTAGCTTTTGTTTAGTCAAAGTAGTGCACCCTAAATGTCTCTCTGGCACGAAGCTACGGAACCTATGGAGGATTCAAAAGAAAAACGGCACTCTTCAGCAAATGAGCCTCACAACAGTCGTGAGTAAGTGACCGTCATTGGCTTGTTCGATGTATTTTTCAGTTACACGAGGGTTATTCTTCCGCTTGTGCATCAGTTTTAATACGTGGCAGAATTTCTGATCATAACCATTCTGACACAAGAATACTGTTGTCGAGTCAAGCAGGTGTTCAAAAAGATGACTTGGTTGTTGTAAGGGTAAATTTTCTCTGATTGTCCGCGCAAATGCACTGAGTGCTCGGGTTTCATTTGCCCTTCCACTGTGACGCCCCGCTCCCAATCAGATCAAAGACTTTCATTTAATGCTACAATACTGAATACGTTCGAACTGATCGTAAACAAATTAGAAATACTGTGGTTCGATCAGAACCGACCCCGCTGTCAGTCGCGAAATAAGTGACGCATTCTTATGCAGTAGTGACGCGGTCAAAGCCACTGGGATGAAGCCCACAGAAGTTCTAACGTCACAAGACAGATTGAAACCGGTTTGGGCGGCCAATGCACGTGAACCAGTAATACATGCACGCTCTTTCCGTTTGTCTATGGTTCCAAATGATGCGAGTTGAAAGTGCAAACATAATGATAAAGGTGACGGAAAATGTTGTAGCACTGATCAGTATAAGGAAGCTAAACGTTAGAGATACAGCAGAAGTCAGCTTTTTAACATCGTGTTTTTCGTGCAGTTTTAACCGTTTCTTACAGAAGTGATTGGAGTTGTGAAGTGGTTCTTATAAAAACAGGTCGCCGTAGGTGAGGTACATCATAATAACTGATGATACGCCAGAAGAACGTTTTGTACAAGATGTTTTGCTTCCTACCATTCACAGTCATAGGGAGTGTGAAACCCAATTTCACATTTACGTTACTCTACTTACATGTTTACAGTAGTATGCTTTTATCTTCTAATTTAACGTGACTCGTACGTTG
>JTDE01001459.1:65794-76335 GCA_014338405.1 Paragonimus skrjabini miyazakii | reverse complement strand
CACCTATATTAATTCGCATTCTAGGTCTAAGCAAGGGACGAGAGGGGCATGAAGCTGAATGGCAAGAGACGGAACTTACCGGCTCAGTGTTACCACGGTTAGCTATATCAGTTGTGGGACCCGTGGAGTAACTATCAGAAACGGAGGTTGTGAGGGGCCTGAGAACTAAATTTGATAGGACAGTAGGGGAGGGGTCAGCAGTAGCATGTTTTCGCTTATCCACCCTGCTGTATGCCGCAGATAGGGCGACCCAGTTTATACTGCGAGACGGCCGATGCAGTATGGAATTACTTGTGTTGTGAATATTCGTGGTTGTGTGGACTGAGATATTGCCAGCGCGCCCAGACCTAGACAGGAGAACGATTAAGGTTCTCAACCAAAGCCTTTGGCTCGAAAGCCTATACCGTAAGGCAGCGGGTGGGTGGCAGTGTACCAGAACTGGTAAGTTTTCCGAAAGAAGATGCCAACCTCCAACCTGGAAGACCAGGAGACTGGTTTGTCAGACCTCTACCTGTTGGCCTGCCTGGCATGAGTGACTCTATCGGTGTGGTGGCCACACCGTCCACTTTAGCCCAATAGGTCACCGAGATGCGCAAACCGTCACACCGCGTCAAGGTCCAGTCTCATTATGACAGAAAAGACGTCCGCTGCCACATGACATACGGGGCCAGAAAATTCGATATCCCGTCGCCTATCCGGTCAGTTCCAGGCAAGGGCGCCAGATTGGGGTTGCAAACCCGGCCCCCTTCTCCGGTAATAAATAGCCGGGAAGTCGGAGAAGTTATATTTGTTCCGACTGATCAGTTCATTGAGTTGAAGACCAATGCTTCTTCCCTGCTTCTATTTTTTACGTCTTTAATAATTCAGACCAGAAGATATTGTGGCTCGGGTTGCCGTTCATTTCAATAAGAACGTGGAATATCCTAGAAGAAAACTTGATGAAAAAATAAAAATCGATGGAATGAAGATAGGCGGAAGAAATAAAAGTGACACAAATGCAAGTATGCCAGTAACTGCAACAAGCTGCCACTTTTGACAGCATTTCTACCCAGTGATCTGACTGATCACGAGGACCCCAGCCAGGCAATCGACACATACTTACTTTACTCAACGGAACAGTCAGTGTTCATATTTCGTGATCATGTTATTTCTTGACCACCACACGGTTTTACTTGACTGCTGCAGATCTCAGTATACAAGGCTCCGTACGGGAAACGTTCAGGTGGCAAGCGGAGTACGTGATACAACCACCGCAAACTGCACAACGTGATTAGTTGACTAACTGGTCGCTCACCTGAGAGCTCAGGAACGGCAACTCGTGCTTTTGCTATCTTCGCTAATACCTCGTTCTCAATATTACAAGCTGATAAGGTGATGCTACCAAGTATGTTAACAGTCTTAAGCAGATTGTCTACAATAAAGGAAATGGGAGCGGGAATATGGAGGCTTTGAATGGGTACTTTGTACCAAGAAATTAAGGAGTGTATTCTATACAGACCAACAAGGTCAATCTCTTTGCTCAGTAAGGCCCACACTCATTCAGCACAGGGAATAAGCAAGAGGTTATCATCCGTATACCATATCATATCATATCGGTCAACTTAGTGCCATGAAGAAACTCAACAAGCTCATCAGATTCCTCAAGTGCATCTTTCGGAAGGTTATGCATGACAGAATTAAATAGGAAGAGGGAGGTCGAATACCACCGGAAATAATGAACATCGGAGAGAATTTTTAATAAATTCACGCCATGCTTACACATAGTATGCAAAGATCTTAGTAAATTAACTTGTTTATCTGTAACTCCTTCGCATAGGAGAGCTACAGAGGACTGATGAGTAGTAGGAGATTTTGATTTTCATACAGATTGAACATCACCCACAACTGATTGCAGCTGTTACATTCCCATAGACTTTCCAGCAGGCCCGTTTCGAATAGCAGAAGCACTAGACTCGAGTTTCGTTCTCATTAGAGCTCGTCAGTAGTGCATATCCTTGCCACGGCCAGGACAAGAACTCCGGACACGCTTTCATGAGGCAACCGTTTTCACCAATAGGCTAATGACCACACATTAGGCACGACCGAATTATCATATGTGAACGCTCAAACACTTTCGCTTGTTAGTAATTATCAGGTTGCCCGATTGCCTAGCGAGGAGACAAAGTAACTGTCCTGTTAACTCCAATCGATGATCCCTCGACTAGAGAACGTTACAAGCAACAGAATGGAGGAATCTTTAGGTCTAAAAAGACCACGGCCGTCGACTGACTGTAAGGGTGTTCAAGCTCCAAGATCCCTCACAAGACAAAAATGTGATCAACGTGCTCTCGATTGGAGAGGAGTTTTGCCTGTTCTTCAGGTGTCTGACTTGTGTGCCTAGTGAGTCGAAGTAATATAAGACCAGTGAGCAACTTGGTTTTCATATAGGCTCGGGACCTCATTCATGGGAACAGGAATCACTGTTGATAAGCATTAGTCATGTGGTATTGCCTCCACTCCCCAAACCATGTGTCGGAGTTTTACCAGTCATGATATCAAACCGTCCTCACTATCTTTGGAAAGAGCAGAACTGAGATCTGGGCCGCGATCCCTGTTGTGCTTTGATAACTTTAGCTCTAGGACCAATTCTGTCTCGAACGGAGGTCCATCAAGAAAACAACTAACCAGGTCATGTCGTTCACATGGTCCAGTTGAGACCGCAAAATTTCCAATCTAAGTGTCAAGCCAGCGCGACTGGCTGATGATAAGTGAACAGTCTTTTTCACATACGGCCTCATACTCGACGACCAGCACATCCACGAGTCAAGGAAGATAGCTTCCTGTCATTCCCGGATAAAAAAGCCCATTCCGTCTCGATCGACTAAAAGGTGTTCATGGTTTCTGTGCAAACTTTTGGTCGGCATGCGACGGCTGTCGTCATAATCAGAGCCGTACGGAATCGAGCGACGTTTGTTCATGAGGTTGGCAGACATGACAAAAAGGTAAGTCAATCGAAGGTGCAGAACTCTTCCGGAAAACGTTTCAAAATAAGTATTCATTGCTGCTGCGATTTTTTTTCAGTGTTCGTTGGGTTTTCTCAAGTGGATCGAAATGAACAACTTGTTCATCACAGCTTCCTGGAAAGCATCCTATACATTCTTTTTACTGGAATGGTAGTCGATTATCTTGCATTTACGAGTGTATGATTTCTGGGAAAGTGATAAAACGAGACGGACAAGCACAACAGCATGATATGAGTCCATGTTGATGATACAAAATACATGACGTTCTTTAACAGAGTAGTGCCACCTGTAACTGACTGCCGCATGATGGAGTTGGGTACATAGTTGAGATGTACAGGCGGTCGTCATGACTCAATGCCTCTTATTGTATTGATATGCGGTACTCAAAACAGACTGTGAAGCGAACACAACTGCAGTAGTCTTTCACCATTGTCAGTGCGTTGTGCGCGGCATAAAACATCGAACAACTATCCGTTGGAGCGTTCGTCAATATGAAGATCAGAAGAGATTTTCTGACTTTCGTTGATAGACCCTAACCGATGTACAGAATCTGACAGCGTACAAGCGACGGTTCACTGAGACCCACTTCGGCGAACACTGCCCTGATGTGGAACTCAGCTTGAATACGCGATTCAGCTTCGTGTCACCAGAGATCCTGAGAGAGGTGCACTTGGATCAACGGTTAGTTGGAAGTGAGCTCAACTGAATGACGGTGCTGGAATCGTAGATGTACGTCTCCGATACACATCACACATCAAGCCTCAAAGTAGCAGTTTGCTAACCAACTAGCTGGAGGGTACGGACGTTTGAAGAGCCCGTGTTTATCAGCCGTCTTAGTTTTGGATAGCAATTATCACCCGAGGGTACAGAAAAGGCAAAAGAACTGGGGGTGTAAACGGAAGGACAGAACTCGCACCCTCCTCGCTGCAAGAAAGGATCCGATGCCTACACTCGCCAAATCAAACATTATTTATGAATTTACCCACATCTGCGGTTTGAAGTATGCTGGCCGCACAGTGAGCGCACTCCGCACTCAGATGCCGGAGCACCTGCCAAAATGGCTTCTGAATGCGAAAAATGACAGCGAAAAATGCAATTACAAAGCAATTGCAGGAATCCGGCCATTCGGTATGTCTTACTAAAGCATTCTGCGTTACCATTCAAACGATGAAAGAAGAAGCTCCGTCATTTTCCGTAATTGAAAAGAGCAAACCAAATGACGGTTAAGCATACATATTGCCGTTCGAATTTACTCGGGGTCAGCATTGTTTCAGAGTGGTTGGTAAACGTCACTGACAGAAAAACAACTTCGTTCATTTTGCAGAAGAGGGCCGATTTGAGAGACCACACCCCGGATCTCCGAGTTTGAAAAACTGGCCTGCAAGAAAACGGGTTATAAGGTTTTCTTGGGAGACCCTGCCTGGAGTCAGTGACTCAACAGTCTGATGCGCCCGGTAAGAAAAAGGTTGATTAGCCCGACAGCACAGTGAATAAGAAAGTAATGTCTGATTCTGATCACTGTTGCGCGCAGTGCATGTATTCTATATTAGACTTTTGAATGACTCCCAACGCTTTTCGACGGTATTGAATAGTACACCGGCGGTCACGGTCAACTGTTGGACGATCGGAGCGTTCTTTTGTTTCACGATCTCTGCTAACACCTTTCTTTCTTGTTCGAAGACACTGTTGGCACAGTTGCACAAAACAGTTCTGCAGTATGCTCACAAAATGGTGCCCGCTACCTAAGCACTTCTACGCAATCAGTAATGTAGCATAAAATCCCCAATATAACTGATTTTCCTCTGACTGCTCTTTCTTTGGCCCGTCTGACAAGGTTGCTCCTGGTAGGACCAAAGTTCTGGTTAGCATAGTTGTCCGTATCGATGCAGTACACAGACTTGACCTCCAAGTCTGGCTATTAGAATGTGACAGATTTTCCGACTACAGCAATTGTTAAACAATTGTGCTTTAAACGTTCGCACGCTGCGACAAGTCGATGAGAAAGCTGGTCTTCTAGTCAGGAAATGGATGTCATCTGTAAGGCAGGCACTTATGATGCCAGGCAGAATTTAACCCTGGATACTACTGTAGATAAGCCGTCCGTCTACAGGGTCTCCGATGGAGACAAAGCCGAATCTTGTGATCAGGATGGAGAGGGGAGTTTACTCAGTCCTAAGGCAAAGTAAAGCTCGCCCGATTGGATCTCAGTGAATGGCCATTTATGTACTGTCAGACTTGATATCTCGGTCAAACTGTCAATAAAATCAGTTAAATATTTGTTGTTTGTCACATACTCCCGTACAGACGCTGTCAAGAATGCCTTTTACGGTACCCTTTCTGATCTTCAGCGACAAACAAAACACTCCAGCATGATTATGCCTCCTAATAATACTAGTACACAACTTAGCTGTCTTATACAGAAACAGAAGGGGTGTGGTTTGTTCGATATCCAGGCTCGACACACTGACAATGGCGATCGGCTACTACTATTACGTGCATCACATGAACTCTATATATCGTGCTGCGCACGTTGGAACGAAAGATGGTAATACGTGACGTGAAGACTGCTCCGCGCAACCCAATGGAGGACGTAAGATGGACATATTACTATCAGCTATCGATGGTATCGTTCCATTAAACACTGATCGTCATTGCGCAGTAATCATCTTGACTAAGATCACGCCGTTGTTCGTGCCCACCCCGCCAGATCATTTGATCAGAGATTAATTGCTCACAAATACGGAGGTTTCGGTTGGCAACTGAGAAACGAGCGTGTAACAAACGCTTATCAAACAGCAATGATAGCCAAACTACTCAAGGCACAACAAAGAAGTAATCTCAAAGAATACATGACAGAAATCTCAATAGCTACGTAACCCTCTCGTGAAGAAGTCCGTTCCAAAGGAGCACTGTGGCTATGGTGGAACTGGGCTTCTACTGAATTGACAGAACGTTAAAACAAATGCTTAGTCCCCTTAACGCCGAATACGACGAAGACCGTTGTAAAATCAAACGCGAGATTACAAACGGCATATCTAAGGACTGTAAAGCTTAGACGGTTGAGACAGAAAATGAATCGTTATCAAGGGATTGGAGGAGGAAATTTTCCATGATCCATGGTTGCAGTGACCACCAACAAAATGTTGGTACGGCCATATGCGGAAAAAATGGTTCATGAATTTACCGGTAGTCGCAGCTACTTGGCAGATGTGCCGAGAACTTTGAGGAAGAATCCATTTGAGCTTAGGCAGCCTATTTAGTTCTGGGTGAGTGAAATAGTGTGCTCAGTGATGATGTTCCCGAAGGGAAACGGAAAACACCCAGCTGACATGCGAAGTACGTGATCTAATCACCGCAGATTGTGCAATCTGATTAGGTGACCAAATGAGTGTTCCCAAATACATGCTGATGAAGAACTGCGTCGCTCATTCGATCTTCGATATAGACTACTTCGCGGGGACTCAGACGGTTCAACACATCAAGTTTGCAGATATCGCCATGGATTTAAAGGATGCCTTATAATTACGGTACATCAACAGTCAGTGTCAGTCTTAAAAAAGATATCACAATGGCAAATGACAACCATGAATAAATCAGTCTTGTCTCTGTTACATTCAAGATGCTCATAGGTTCCATAATGTTGCAGTCTGCTTATGTATATTCGTTATAACGACGACTCCTGAGTCTGGATGTCAGGGACGTTTGAGCGGACAGCTGTAGGCAGCTTCTATGATATTTCTGTCCTGCGAAATGACCTGAATAATCTGTAGGATTGATCACAAGTAAACAGGTCCATGAGAAATGCCCAAAAGTGTGACGTTCTAAATGTGAACGACTTTCTGAGTAGCACATACAAACCCGACACTACTAAACAGCTTTTGCGGAAAAAGAATTAAAAACAACCATTTCATACTCCCTCCAACGGAAAAGCGAATGCAAAATGGACAGACAATAACCCAAAAACACTCAGGCTACAGCATGAGCACGCTTCACATTTCAACTTCATTAGTTTCCGCCTCGTGAACCTACACACACAAATGCCACTACTTCCGTAAAAATCAACGTTTGTTTAATGCACTCGATGAATACTGCAATGTCGACCGCGTCCACTTAAAAATGTATTACTGCAGTTGCCACACCAATTCAACAGGTGCGGCTATTAAAACAACGGATGTATTGCTAGGATGTCCGTTCGAGATCCGATTATTGCCAATAAATAAAATGACGGAAGTGACGGGTGTGCTTGCACCAAAACGGAAAGATACATAGAATATAGCTTCGATCCGGCAGAAAATCAGGGTGCACGAGATCTAGGCCATGGAGCATAAAGCCAGAAAAAAATCGAAGATGATCTAGTTAGCAGCCAGTTCATCTTACTGATTAAATATGGCCTCAATAAACTAATCCTGAGACCTGGTGACTGTCACAATAATGTAAGAATGAGCCCACGGTATGGCTATAATAACCACGCAGGAACAGGGTTGATTTCTATCGCGTAGAAGATACCGGTTACGTTGATTCTTTGTAGATTCTTACCATTTTAAAAGCGATCCAGTAGTGGCCAGTCGTCGACAAACACTGAAGACTAAACACTGTCATTGGTTGTCTAAACCGTCCGTGGGACGCTCGACCATCGTTGTCTCCGCGAATTGGCCCATATTAAATGGACTGATCGCGTGAGCAATGTGGCAGTTCGCCTGCGCGTATTTCGGAACGCTCGAGATGCGCGATCAATTGGTCAACGAATTACGGTACACAGCTTCCGATGGTTGGGTCACGTACCCCGTATGTCATCTAATCGTTTACTGTACCGGGCATTATATGCTGAGGCCACCAACAACTGGGTCAAACCACGTGGTGGTGAAGCAACAACGTGGTCACAAAATATGAAGACCTTGACTGACCACGTTGTTGCTTCACCACCACGTGGTCACAAAATATGAAGACCTTGACTGCTCCATTGAGCAAAGTGGGTAGGTGTCGCCTGCCTGGATGGGGTCCTCGTGATCACTCAAACCGCTGGTTAGAGACGCTATCCGAGATGGCGATGTGTCGCAGTCAATGGCGTACCTGTATCCATTCCATTTCCGCTTCTTCCTCTTAGTCTCTTCTCAATAATTTTCACCCTTCTTAGTAACGTTTTCTTCTAGGATATTCCACGTCACTGTTGAAGTGAGCGGCGGCCCGAGCCACAGTACCTTTTGGTCAGGCTCATGGCTGTTATGATGATGATGATGTTATGTGAATAAATACTTAGTAAGGAGGCTAAGTTCATTCAAGCTCAGCACGGAAGGCTAACGGGGCAAATAGCTCGTCCATTTCGGTAATGCATCGTCTTACATGCACTTTAAGATCCTTTAGATCTGAAGATATAGGAGGCGTTTTGTTTCCTAAAAGAGTGAAATGGTAGTTCAACATTAGTAGATATCTGTTTACACTCATTTTCGATAATGGTCATACAAAAGATAATGAACACTTTTGTCTATATGGTAGTTGCATACGTATTGACAGAGGCTAAAAAGTGAGCAGTAGTCGCATTTCACTGACCAGAATAGCATCGATGCTTAGCTCACTGAGGCAGTGATGACCCCAGGTTAAGATAATCGAGGGTGTTACATCAACCGTTACTATTTTAAACTACAGGACAACA
This sequence comes from Paragonimus skrjabini miyazakii, assembly GCA_014338405.1. Lineage (NCBI taxonomy): Eukaryota > Metazoa > Platyhelminthes > Trematoda > Plagiorchiida > Troglotrematidae > Paragonimus > Paragonimus skrjabini miyazakii. The sequence continues at coordinate 67,683 of JTDE01001459.1, read as the reverse complement.
CAATGTTTCCGTATTCGTGTTAAATGAGGCAGTACGCAGGGTCCAAAGGAAAATACGCCTTAAAAACTGAGCAAGATCTGAAAGATCCGTCGCGTTCTGTCAAGTGAACTGACAGTTGATACTATAAAGATACCGCACTACCGACTAGTCCGACTACTATAATTTAGTTCAGAAAGCTTGTTACAAGGGTCAATTGTGTCGTTTCTTGTACTCGTGAGTCATCTTATTACGCTTCAGCAGTTTGAGATAATCTTCCATCCTAGTTTTGTGGGGCGTGTGACTGAAATGCGGTTAACTAAAATAACATCCTCATTAATTATTGAACGAGATCAACATCAGGGCTAATGTTACCAGAAACGTCAACTCGAGTCAAGGATGTCGGATAACACGGCTTGGGTCCAAAATGAAAACGAAAGTGGGTTAGAGAAAAGCAAAAGAACGGGGGAAAATCGGAATAAAAACGAGGGCAAACTAAATCATTCGAGATAGAGGACACAGCTAAACAAAATAACAGAACTCAGCAGTAATAGGGGAAAAACTGGTAGATGTCGTTTGGATTACCTCTTCGGTGCTAAACCATACTAACCAGGAACAAGTGCATATGATCAGTACGGTAGGGTAGAAAAAAAACAAACCAAAGGCAAACGAGATTGAGGACACTCGCGCTAAACAGTTTATGTGTACACGACGCTGATTTGAGACTGTCAATCGTGACCTCCGCCGCGAAAGAAGGAAGCGCGAAGTTGTGTGACGAATGCAAATCCAGGATGAGTAATCAATATTAACCCGATGGCCTGAGGCCCTTGAGTCTGGCTACCGACAAGACCGAAATTTGACGTGAATCCGGGGAGTAGTCAAACCGTACTGTCAAGCTGTGAACCGATTTTAGCGAATATTCTTATTTTCTAGGGTACAAGTATCTAACGGCTCTGCCGACATCTCACATCAGTTACGAAAGTAACCAATACAGCGCCAATGGGTTAGTCTTCCCTGAGTGAAGGTAAAAGCAACTTGCGACCACGATGTCAGCTGCAATATTAGCTTGATTAATCCATGTGATGAGGCGCGTTTCTTAGTTAGAGAAGCACTGACACTTAAATGACAGTTTAACGTAGACTCTTTTTCAGCCAACAAATTGCTCACCGCTATCTGTTGCCGCTTGTGTTTACCAACGAATCCTCACCAAATATACATTACCCTGCAAAGTCAAGACTACCCAACGGCCTGAATAAAAAATATTTTAGCCACCGCTTACCTTTTCCTAACTGTTTTAGGGCGGGTATACTGCTCAGCCTAAGTTAGCTTCTGGTACAGGCCTCCTTCTGTTGATCATTCATCCTAATGGCTGTAAACCGGAAGGATGAAGTTCTGCTTTTCCAGTTCGTAGTTGACCATAAAACTGGTGTGATAGGTGTTCCCTCGCTTTGCAATGTCGTCGATTGGCTGGACAGAGTAAACATACTGCCCATACGTCTGTACAGTGGTACGACTGAAATTTCCATAATTATTTGCTTATCCATTAATTTGAGAAAAACAAAAGGCATCAGTCTAAACAGGGCCTAACAGCTATTTCGTCGGGATTCGGTAGGCACTTATACATTAAGCAAAGCAACCTATTCCCGTAACACCTCTGAACGGATAAGTCAGAAACAGTTTTTTGCACAATGTACCTCTCGAGCACATTTCGCTGCATCTCATCAGGTACATACTGCAGTCTGTGGGTTTATATAGCAAAGTTCAATGGGCATTGTGGAGCTGAACAACAAAATCAACAACCACACCAACACACGCACACCTACACACATCCATGCACATCGATTACCAGGGCAATTTCGCGAACCCAAACGAACACATTCCAGTTTGGGTTCGCAAAACACTCATGGATACAA
>JTDE01001458.1:145696-156157 GCA_014338405.1 Paragonimus skrjabini miyazakii | reverse complement strand
CTGAGACACGTCAAGCGACGTTTATCATTTTGGTGGCATGGCTTTAAAATGCCACGCCAGAGTTCATGAATGGCATGGTAAACCTAAATGCACAGTGTGGTGTTCCCCGTTTTCTGTGCTGCATTCATTCAGGTTTGCAAATCATTACAAAATTGGACAAGACCTAGCAATTTTTTCATAAGTTCTGAGGCATGTCATGCTGTGTTTTTAGGTCTGTCGTGTCATTTGTGAACTCTGACGTGATGTACTATAGCCATACTGTGAAAACATTTAGCGTCGCTTGGACCCTGTTAGATTTGTGACCTCGTTACCGAGCCGTGTCAACATGTCTTATTTGACCATTTTATTCGTGCCACGATGAAGTCAACTTGTTGCAGTATCGAGCTCGACGTGGACAGCTCTGTTGAAAAACATTCGTATCGTATTGATTTTGGTTAATTGGTTACGAACTGGAATAACATGTTGATATATGTGAGTACTTGTGTTTTGAGCAAAGAACGCGGATGGTGGATGGCATATGGATTTCTTATTCAGGAAAACAACACGTGGATTATGCGTTTCAACAAGACAACAAACAAAAACACTAATCTGCGTACTGTCATGGGCCCTGACTGTCACGGTTGTCACAGACCCCAATGTTCATTTCCTTTACTTTCCCTTACTTGCCAATAACTATCCCATGTGATGCTACACTCCAGTGTTTCTTCTCGTGTTTTTCTTGCGATTACTTTAATGTACAAATCTATGTTCTGGCGCCCACTACTGAGGAGCAGTAGTGTGAGTAGTATAGCACGATCTTTTCTCTTCACTACGCTAGAGTTGCTTTACAAACACTGACGTGTTAACAGACGACGTTTGTGAGCAGCTAGACGTTATCAGTCCTGGTATCCAAAACACTGATACGATGGAGGCGAGCGACTTGACTCGTAATGCGTGCTCATTTCCTTGCCAGCTAGTTTGGCTACGGTTTTGGTGGTATACTGAATCCTTTAGTTAATCTGATCCGGTCAGGCGACCTGTTTATTGGGGCGAACCTCGTGATGTAGACTCCAGATTTCGAATCCAGGTTCATACTCCGGAGACGATGGTTTTTCACTCTGTGAGGCTGGTGGCATTGATACTCAAATTTTGGTTTCGAAGACCGTTGGTGGCTTCTCTATTGAAACGGTCATTCACCTGTCCGGCTCAAATGAGATCTTGCGGGACGACTTTTGGAGATGGACTTGACAGTTATGCAGAATAGTTTTGGACTGACATTAATTTTGTACAGATCTAGCTGGTACTATGGTATACCCATAATTATACCAATGCTTGTTAGCATAAGACATTCGGATAGCCCTTCCGTCCATTGTGCACTGTTGATAGTGCGTATGAATAACTAACACCGCTCTTGAAGTGACGATCCGTCGTTCATGCATGCTACTCGATTCTGATTGCAAGCGGTCATTTGTGAAAAATAATTCAAATTGATCGGTGTTCATTTTGTCACATGTTGAATTTTGGGGTGACTTTTCACGAGGAAATACTTACCCCGTACCTCATCGTTCTTAACAGAACAGTGTAAGTGGGCATCCCCCGTTGCCTAAACCTTCGCATGTTCGCATGTTGGACTGGCATTTCTACAGCAAAATGTGGCTGGTCACTCCTTAATGACTTGACCTGACAATCGGCATCGAAATCTTGAGGATATCGATCATCACAGTGTGCACGCTTGGAAAACAAACTGCGACCTTCGCGAACTCTGCAATTTTCAGTTGGTCGGTCCAACTGACACATTCTGGAAGACTTGAAGTGTTTTCCAACTCTTATTCTGGCACTGTCGTCTAGTAATCTACTAGCTGCTGTTGTCGTCCTAACTGGAGACGGAGGGCATGTATTCAACGATAGAGGAGGCCACCGCATGTTTCCAAACAGGAATACCCATGGGACTCAAAACGAATCACTGCGAACACGCAGGAAAAATATGCTGTTCCTGCCTACTTCAATTGTACATATATTTATGTTGCATCCATTCTCAACAAAATACGGGAACCTAGCAAGTTGTGTGACTCATTGAGACTGTCAACTGTTGTTGTACCCGAAGTTTTGTTTGTGGTAGATGTCAAAATTGAGGAAATAATCATACCACATATGACCAGATTTCATTAAGCTCATAAATATGTAAAGAGAGATGGCGTAGACTTTTCTCTTGACAACCTTCTAAAAGTAAATCAAACCATTAGTTTGCTTCGTTCACTTTAAGAGGTGAATTTTCAGCTCTTTGCTTACTCACATCTTCAGTAGGTGGTTGACAATTATAAAAGTATAAAATGGGAGTAATACTGATCAAATTCGTGAAAAAGTAGAGAAGAACGGTCGCAAAAATGACCTATTCATCTTGTTTTGTAGTGAACTCGAAGATCAGAAAGCTGGGTTTGTGTTGAAGTTGAGCTAAATAAGGAATAATGGAGGACTAGTAACGCCGGATACGTGCAAATGAAGACTTGTACGGGAATCTTTCGGCATGTAATGGACAAGTGGTTATGCACCTTTCCTGAAGAGCAATCAAAACGTAGTCCAAACAGATATCGAACTAAACAACGCAGTAGGGTTTGGAAACAAACCGTATATTTCCAGTAATGTTTGGAAACGCGACAGGTGGTTAGCTCTAGCCTAGTCTGGAGCCAACGGTAGCAACTAAGAGAAGAAGGACAAGAAGCGCGGGGTGAGCTACAGTCCACTCGGCGGCACTCAAAAGTGGGCCAAGAGAAAAATGCGTTGAACCTCCGTGTGCATTAAACAACGCTCGACCTTGATGAATGGGATGGTAGATGAGTCGTTAGGACAAGCATTCGCTACGTGTAATTGGTTACACGACTGTACAAAGTGGCACTGAGTTCATATCAGGCCTCCTATAGTAGGCGTACGCAGAATTGTGCGTACATAACAAACAAGCGGGAAACAAGGTTGCAGCCGGGACCCTTAGAGAAGCCACATGATCACTGGTCGATACAGACGGATGTAGAAATACATTTAGAGTGATTCGAATTAAGAGAGTGGGTTGTGTCAGGTAGGAATCTTGGTGAAACAATTTCGCACACGGTGGAATGACAAGAAACGACAAACTCAAAGATAAATGTATTAAGGATCTAGCGAAAATGCAAAGTCCTTCGACGACAGTCCAGCGAAACCAAATGTTAAACAATTCATTCGGTTGAAGGGTGCACAGACCTTGACAAACCGACTGGCCAGGTGACATGAAATGTAGAAGGAATTTAAACACTGGACATTAATCAAGCATATACAGACTTTGGTGGTTACATAAATAGAGGGGAGTGGCCATGTTATTTTGTTAGTCAGACTAATTCTGAGACATCTGACAGGTAGAAGTTGGGATAAATGTACATCATTTACATGAACAGAGGGATATGCATTAGACGCCTTTCTGTAGGACACAGTCTTTCTTCTATATCGTTCAACAATGACATGTACAAACAGTTTCAGTTACCTCCAACCCGTAATCTCCTAAGAGTTTCGTGGATTCTATAAAACGATTTTGCATGTCCCCTCAATAGAAGTACTTTGTATACGGAGGTGACCTGTAAGGAATATCTCGCTTGGTATGGTTAGGGAACTTATAAATTCACTTGATGCGCCAGTCGAGTAAGTGTCATTCATTAGCTGCAATTTGGGTCACTTTATTAAGTCTAGTTAGGTGACGCCATCAGCTGAGTAGGTTCACTTTGGAATGCTGCGAATATCTCATTGATTGATCCAATTCTTCGAAAAAGCTTTTCGTTTTTTGTCAAAGACTGATCAATTTAGAGTTTGCACCAAACTGCTCCGTTCGTGTCATACATCTCACTGCTCAACTCAGATGAAAAATCGCATAGATGAGTGTTTAGTGTCGTGTCCTGTGTAGACGATGGACAGGCGTTCATATGACCCACTTTACAAGAAACTCTTGGTTGTTACGTAATTCCTTAGTTAAGCCACAACGAGTTAAAAACCAAAAGAATTATCGGTTTACTGATGAGTAGTAGGGGGTTTTGATTTTCATATAGATTGAACATCACCCACAATTGATCGCAGCTGTCGCATTCCCATAGACTTTCCAGTCTGCCCCTTTCGAAAAGAAGCACTAGATTCGAGTTTCGCTCTCATTAGAGCTCATCAGTAGTGCATATCATCCCCACTGCCGGGACTTGAACCACGGACATGCTGTTCATGAGGCAACCGTGTTTACCACTGCGCCATTGACCTCACGTTAGGCACGACCGAATTATCATCGGATGTGAACGCTCATCCACTTTCGCTCGTGAGTAATGGTCAGGTTGCCCGATCGCCTCGAGAGGAGACACAGTTACTGTCTGTTAACTCCAATCGATGACCCCTCGACTCGGACTTCTCTCCAAGTTGAAATCACAGAAATCATTGACTTGTTGAGCGGTACTTAATTACTTATTAGTATTAGGGGATTTTGATTTTCATATAGTGGCGATGATATGCACTACTGACGAGCTCTAATGAGAGCGAAACTCGAGTCTAGTGCCTCTTTTCGAAAGGGGCCGACTGAAAAGTCTATGGGAATGCGACAGCTGCGATCAATTGTGGGTGATGTTCAATCTATATAATTATCGGTTTCGCAACGTTTCGACCCTCTCGGAGAGCCTTTATCAAGCGATTTAAATCAGAAAATTTACAATGTACAAGCTTCAAATTAGGCAGTCATCAACTAGCACACGTTTGTGTGTTTCACCTGCGGTGTGTCGACAAGCTATCAGTAGGATGTGAGGGTTCACGGTTCACCACGTGAAGATCCCCAGGTGCGAATAAGCAAAGAGAGTTAATGTGTGTGTGTGTGTGAGAGAGAGAGAGTGAGAGTCTGTATGTGTTTAATCTGCGTGCGTGTAGACTGTCTGGGATAGGGGTGGGTGACAAGACTGCCGCAACCCTCTCCTACTTGGTGTCACTGTTGTTGTGTCACTGTTGTTGACCCAGTAAATCGCGCCAAACAACTGACTATTCCAAGCCATCGAATCGATTCACCGCCTGTGGTGTATTAGCAATCAGCAAGGCTTCTGCCAGTAAGCGTTCTTTGTGGTTACGGAAACCACATTTAAGCACAATCGGATGATCGAAGTCAACCTGATGTTGGTTGAGAATTGCGTGTGTTGCAATGGCCGAATCTTGTTCTAATTTCCAAAGTTGCTGAGGGTCGGTAGGAGGTTTCTTACTACATCTTACGTGTTCTTTGGTGCCTATTTCCGGCTGACGGGCGGTTTGTCCGATATATGAAGCTTGACAATCCCCACACTTAATTCGATAATAATAATAATAATAATAATAATAATAATAATAATAATAATAATAATAATAATAATAATTCGATGCTAATACACCACTTTTGGTTGCTTTTATCGTCTCAGTGTCTGTGTCTGTACAAACTGAATCATACGACTACGTGATCGATGTTTTTCCTACCTACGACCTTGCAAACCTGATCCAAAGGTGAATCAGTAAAGTGAGTAATAGCCGACGTGATTCGCAGATGCAGCATTAACTTCATCGAACAAACAGACAGATCATGAAATCATGACTTATCCTACCCCAAACTAACATCAAAATAGGTAATGTGAGCATGAAGATGACAGAAAAATGGTAGTGCGTTAATCAGTTACTCTTACAGTTCCAAACTTATTTTTAATACCCAGACCCACTTGTGGGATCATTGATTAGAGTTAACAGCACAGTCACTGTGCCTCCTATCGAGACGACCGGGATATTTGAGCATTACTCACAAACGAATGTGACTGAGCGTTTGCATATGATAATTTGGTCGTGTCTAACGTGAAGTTGTTGGTGCAGTGGTCAACACAGTTGCCTCATGAAAGCGTGGCCGGAGTTCTAATCCTGGTCATGGCAGGGGTACGCACTATTGACGAGCTCTAATGAGAACGAAACTCTAGTCTAGGGCTTCTTTTCGAAAAGGGCTGATAGAAAGGTTTTGGGGAATGCAACTGCTATGATCAGTTGTGAGTGACGTTCAATTTACATAAAAGTAATCCGTGCGTGTATGTGTATTTGTGTGCACGATGAGTTTTAGCCCTCTAGCCGATGCACACGATCGAGTGGAAAATGGTCTTGCAGATCTCGCCAGCTTATCGATCGCTCGCATGGATGCGCAGGCCTTCCGTCAGCACGGCTGAGCACTGAACGCAGTGGTCCGGTCTAGGGGTGTGTGAGGCCCAACGTGATTTACTTTACTCTGTCAACTGAAAATGTTGGTGGCAGCAACGTCGATGCATTTTTCAGGCCATGTTCAAACATGCTTCAGCGTTGAGTTGACTTGACCTGCCAAAGTCAGGCCTACCAGGTTTCTGTCCCGTCGACTTCACGTACTGCTCGTTTACCTTGCGTGTCAATTGCCAGACCTAAACTGAGTGTGGAGGGTGATGAATTACAGCTGTGGCAGCATGGTAGTGGTGGTGGACAGTGAGGTCAAGGAGATGTTGGACTTCAAGGTCATAAACAACGTGTGGAATATCGACAACACAACCACCCAGCTTTGAATGTTTCCGTTCTGTGCAGTGGTTAATATAGCGGATAAACTTGAGTTATCGATGTCGTCTACCTGAAAAACAGCGGTCTCTATCCCGTTTGCTTAGAACACCACGGGATTATTTGCCCTGAGTTTCGACCACTCCGGTTCGCTTGGAGGAACTCGGGAACGTTGTAATCAGTTACTCTGTTCAAACGTCAGCTAGTGAATCACAAAATGACACACGTAGTAAGGCAGATTTGATCCTTCTCATACCTACGGCACACTCACTCATCGTCACACCACGCTCTACTTCTTCTGCAGCTTGACGGCATTTAATTCCTCATAGCAATCGACTGCTATTTTAAACCTACAACGCTGTAAGAATAAGCGCTACTCTCATTTGCTTGCAGATGTTAAGCTGTGCAACGTGTTCATTTGGCCAAACTGATCCTACTGATGTTTCATAAGGTCAGTGACAGCCGAGCAATCAGGCAACAACGAGAAACCACTCATACAAAGACAAATCAGTAGGTCACAACCATAGTATCTTAACGTATTCCGTCATTCAAGCAGGAGAATATTGGGTGCGACTGCAGCTGCAGTAAGTTTTTCAACCCTCGACTGACGATGTAGTAAAGAAAGACTAGCTCAACCTTCAGTCATGTACTAAATCGCCCTCATTTTGGATTGCTAGAATGTTCATATCGTTGTCAAGTCGTTCTTCTCAAACTTCCCACAATCGACTGTCCCATTCAATTTTTTAGGATGAACTTACGATCTACCCATCTTCGTTCCATATTCCAACTAATCGCCAACTGTCTGTCATTGTGGGTCATCATATGGAACATGATGGAGATATGTAGTAGGGCAAATATCGGGACTCCCACAACACGAACACATTGGTCTATTCAGTTTCGGTGAGCACTTACTCTGTTAGTACATGCGCGTATATATTTCATGCCAAAAATATTATATAAAGGTACCAGCGTGCCAAGCGTCCGTAAATATACAACAAAATATACTGATATGTATAATCATCACATTTGAGATGAGCGTCACAAACCATCCTGTCTATCTCACGTTCAACGATATAAATTTATTCATTTGATCAACCGCTTGGTGGTTCACCAGCTCTCCTCCATTCATGTAGTAATATATCTAATCGCAAAGAAACGTGGAAAATTGACATTTTCCTCGCATGTGGTAATCATAAAAGGGATCGATGATATGCTAGACCAGCGTTAACACATACGGAAACCATGTTACAGATCGAATCGAGATAAGGAGAACAGAGTAGATACTAAGAAGGGGGAAGACAGTACTTCGTGAAAAGGTTTACAATGTGTTATCACAAATCCTGTCACTGACAGCATCCTTTTGTAGCATGCGCACAAATCTTCTTTCTTCTGGTCAAACAGTAGAAAGGATGGTGCTGTCGTTTGTTTCAGATGTAGAACATGAAAACTTCAACTGGATAACTACAGTGATTCAAAGGCAGACCTAACATTAGCTTTTGACCGTTAGGCAGTGAAAGTGCAGAAACTAACATTATAGGTGCTACAAAGATGATGACATATCACTGGAACCCCTTTTTATTTGGCTTGGTTATAATGACTATAATATCTACTTTTTTTCAGTTGAGTATATATATTTTAATTTGCCGTACAATAAGAGATAGCAGCTGCTCTGCAGACTGCGCTAAGATGTATGCTTGCCGACTTTCTATCTGAGTCAGCCCACACACACGTTCCATCAGAGATTAATCCGGTGAACCTTCTAGCCTCGAGTATGTTTTACGAACATTTTTACTTCCTTTGTGTTATGGGAAAAGGCAGTTTTACTTTTCCCTTTGACAAACAAGCTGTGTGAAAACGTCAGTTCATTTGTCGCGTGAATCGACTGTAATCGATGAGTTTGAAACATAGGTGGTTGATATTGTTATTTACAGTATCACTAATATGACCATTTAGTGTCCTCCGTTATTCAACGTAGTCACCTAATGCGCATGATACCTCCACTGTGCGGTCATTTACTCGTTCGCTTTTACCTTCAGTCAGACCTACATTCATACGGTTTTTATACCTGAATGGCAAATTACCGTCTGAGCAAAATAGAGTACAGTTCATAAAAAAACCCTCATATTATATCTTCCTTTATGCATTCGCTTTACTTCGTGTACTGATTGTCAGGCTTGATGTATCACTGTTCAGGCGTCTGTCCAGTTGCGTGATTTCAGCTTTTAACTGGACCCTGGAGTCATATTTGCACTCTAGCAGACTGGAGTGAACCAGATGCTTGCTTACTTTCTTTGATTCCTACGGTTGCTACGATTGAGGTGCGTATGGAATTATCTGCAATACGAAGCTACAGACTGGGTAGTGGTGAGTTCCGTCCACCAAACAGAACACAACAATTTCCTATTCAGTAAAAAATGTGAGCAAAACCGAGCAAAGTAAGCGAGTACTTGCATGATGTATGAACTACTGACGTGTCAGAAGTGACTTAGTTTTAGTTTTCATCTTTGGTAAAAATGTGGACAAGGTTACTTGCGACGTTTGATGCGTATGGATCGGATGCGGAACGTGCATATCACTCATCCGTTGCTCACAGCATTTTTAGGTACGTGCATATACTTCCATATCGACTACGTAGACAACCCACACTAGACATCAGCAATTCATTTACATGGCTACCTTCACGCTTCCTGACAAGTCTCTCGTGGCTTCGTCTAGCTGACCACCATATCATGAACACCGTACACCACTGGGTCTCAAAATTAGTGACAAAATCAGCACGACTCTGTGCCGAAATGATCAGCAATGCCAGAGTGGTCCACAGTTTTTGGAACACTGGTAAACAATCACTTCATCGGACACTGAAAAGCTCTGATGGTCTCTTCCTGAATGAGGTCCCAATAAAAATGTTTGTCTGAGGTTGAAGACTGTCGGAATTGATGTCTCTGCTGTGAGACTGCGTTCCTTTTACTCCTGCATCGGTTGTCCTTTTCTCTTCAGCTTCCAGTGACACCCAGGTCTACTACATTCTACTGGGTTTGATTAATGTGTATATGTCCTCAAAAGCGGCATTCCTAGATGCAGCAGTGCCTACAGTTGGGTAGTTATGCGGGAAAATCGACACACTTGGCCTTAGAAGTGATCTGTGGGACTAAAGCCGATGCTCAAACAGATCAGAGTGAGCAGTCCGTACGACCAGACGGTGTAAATGTCTGTAACAGTAGTTTAACGTGACCGGACATTATCGTGTTGGACGACTTGGAGATTCTGGCTGCACGCTTTTGCGACTAAATATCCTTGAGGGAAGCTTACATGGTTAGAACCAAGGACGATGTGGTTCTGAAGTGCCACACCACGTCATTCCGTAGATTGGATAGTCAGCCATCATTAAACTGAGTCCTAAAGCGTGTCACCCAAACTTACGATGCACTTGGAAAACCTACAGAGATCATGAAAATCTGGCAGACACATTCTGCCATTTGTGTACAAAAATAACCAATCAACATTCTTTCTTCGTTCTAGTACATCATCCATTATTTTGGTTCACTATCTCTTATTATGCTCAACACTTATTTGTTCATTGGTCCCTTGTTAACCTGCAGGTTCACTTTGACGACTGTCAATCAAATGTTCAATATCAACGTCGAATTTTACCACATAAACTATAATTCTCACGAGTTCAATATCAGTCTACCACACATATCTCGAGAATTGATAGAAATATAACATTACTGATAAGTACTCGGGGATTCGGTTTATTTCAATTTGAACATCATCCGATCGTCTATGGGAATGCGACAGCTGCGATCATTTGTGGATGATGTTCAAATTGAAATAAACCGAATCCCCGAGTACTTATCAGTAATGTTATATTTCTATCAATTCTCGAGATATGTGTGGTAGACTGATATTGAACTCGTGAGA
>JTDE01001458.1:109184-135770 GCA_014338405.1 Paragonimus skrjabini miyazakii | reverse complement strand
TGACAGTATCTCACCACATACAAATCATTCGTCAGGTGACGCAATCGGCATATCAGAAGCCACTCCAGATAATAGGCTGGAACGGATATACCACCCCTGTTAGAATTTTAAAATATCCAACCTTCGCTTGCTGCAAAGTTACTTTGTCTGTGCTACCGAGCCAGCTGTGAATCCTCCGACCGAGTGTAGGTATAGTTTTGCTGCGTGTATTGGTGAACCCTAGTTTCGTAGTTCAAGTTACGGCGACCATTTTACCGTGGGAGTAGAATCTTGTTTCCACCATGACCTTTTACATTTCACTGGGCTTCAACTGCTTCGTTCTCCACTCAGCACTTGCCTTTTATTGACAGCAAAGCTGTGAGACACGTACCTCAGTGGATTTCTGTGTCCACGACGGGAAAAATCCTCTTTGGTTTATGTTTCTTCGGCTATCACGTTCTGATATGACTTGAAAACAAGTCAAATCGAGGCTAATCACATTACCTCTCCTGAAAACAATGGCGATTAACATTAGGTTGGTGGGATTCGGTTCTACCAGTAACATAGTACAGGGGTACTGTCTGGCAGAATCAAGAGTTAGAAGCGAACCAACACAGTTCGAGAACATATGCTTAAAGCACTCATACCTTCTGCTTCATAAACCCAGTTTGTGAATACTTCGTTCCGAATGATAACTGTTCACCAATTCCACTTTCCTGATGAACCAATGAAGGTGGCGCTTATTCAACTTATCGTAGTCATGCCTGTACGTGATTAACCTTAAGACAAAACTTTATCTGATGGATTATAGTTCAACGATGACTCTGACGGTGCCAAAATGGGCTTGAACCGATGGCAGATTAATTCTGTCAAAGGTGATAATTTGGCTAGAAAAATTCGGTTATTCAAATGGTCAGTTACAACCGAATGAGTTGGCAAATTATGTACAGACACTTTCTGGAGCATAACCTGGGTGTTCATGCAGTATTTATATGGAGAAGCCTTAAGCCATCTTGACAGAGCCCACAGCTGAAGGACGGACAGACATAGTATTTGCACCATTCATCTAGGCTGTAGTTTGCGTTTGGTAAACAGGAAAGAGGTTGGCATAGCCAGACTCATGGTGATGAGTTCCGCCATCTTTGTTCGCCATACTAATGCCAGCTGGTTAGCGGAGTCTCACCAATTCATTTGAAGTCGTCAACAGTTATTGACTGAGCTATGTTGAAAATTCGTGCGACAGCTTTACCGGAACGAGTTAGAAAGAGTAACGTAGTCATGTTTTAACTCAGCATCATACCTAGTGTGAGGCGTTGGTATGCATTACACCATCTTTTGCTTAATCCGAATGAGGTAGATGGGGAAATCGTCGTGCTTCAATTTGTTTGCGTTTATCTTGGCAGCTCGTCATTTCGAACAGCCGATTCAACTGAGTTTACCTATTACGTTTCTAACAATAGCAATCCATGATTTGATCCCCATGTTTCATTTTTTCTTACTTTCATACTATGGACGATTAGCCAGACAGGCTTAGTTATTTTGAAACAAACATGAACATTTGTTAAATAAAGCTTAGATTTGAAGGTTTTTCATCTAAGCTTGTAGTCACTTTCCAACTGTTCAATTATACTGTACAACTTGAAAAGTGAGTAACACTCTTTGGCAACATACTGTGTGTTAAACATGATAAGAAACTAGTCTAAGCTTCATTAACCAAAGAATCTGCTCAAACCCCGTTCTGTCCGTTCAATTGATCGTTTAGAATAACAAAGAGCAGGATGCTGAGAACACTGATACCTAGTTGACAGCTCCAGCCTCCTTTCCCTCTAGTGAATGCAGATCGCTAGGCTCACTTGTTTAGACTTGCCTTCCATTACCGATTAATGTGTCTGTCATTCAACCATGGACAATGCACCGATTGCAAACGATTCAACAAACCACTTTAAGGAAAGCGAAGAATATTATACACAAACCAACAATCTGCCCGCTGGCGACGCTAAACTGTGGTTAGTTTGTGACTGCAAACATCTACTACGTATTTCTCGTGAGTAATAAAATGAAATTATACAAATCGTTGTCACTAGAACCGCCATGAGCGAGTTAGCGTTTTCACAACACGGCTGTAACACGTCACGTTAGAGGACAAATAGTGCGGTAAATCTAAACACATTACATGACGTGCCCGGATTGTTAGTTCTCGATCAGTCTTCCAGTAATTTGCAAATTTGTTTCGTTCAGGAATGCAGATTTTTCTTATCTGTTGTTTGGTGAGAAAATCATTGTGATAATGTAGCGAAAAGGCATCCTTACCGTCCAACACTCTAGATACCATGCTACACGCGCACTCACGTTTATGAATCACAATTCCAGTCGACAACACCTCCGGTTTCCGCTCACACGTCGTGTGCACTTCTGTCCGGTTTGTATGTGTGACCGACGCCTACTGTCATGGGGTTTTCCGACTGCCATTCTTTGTCCGTTGGTCCGATCTCGTTGAGCGATGGCTCGTCAGGTCGTTCGTGTTGTCTGCAAGCTATCCCCGGTGGGCTCTGACCGTATTCCACGACCGCGTCGAGATATTTCTCCAAGTGTTGGAATAATCGCGCTTCCGATCTAGTCGTCCATCCTATTTTGCATGCCGTGTCTCGCCCGTTGGTCCGATTCAATTGAACGATGACTCATCCTGTCGTCCATGCTGTCCCCGATCCACTGGCTGTGGGTTTTCGGATGTAAATGCCCCGCGCTAAGGTATTCCACCGAATGTTGGAATACTCGCACCTCCGGTTTGATAATCCACCAAAATAGCACAATCTGTTAGGAAAGTATCATATTTTAACTTCCTCCATTTGGATTCATCGACGTATGCTGGTTCCCAGCCCGGTGCCCCATCGCAAACACTTAAACGTTTACAGAGACATGTGTCGGTAGCCAGGTGTTACCGATTGTGGTTCGTGGTGGGACAGTGTTGTTGGACGATTTTGCTTGAAACGCGCGTACCCCCCTTTGTCAGCTAGTCTGGTTGTGGTTACATCGGTGTGCTGAGACCATTCCCTAGCCCGGCTTGGTTAAGAGGCCATTTTTTGAGGGGCAGGCTCCTTGGCTAAGCAGTTCCCTCGAAATTTCTAAGACATGGTGTGACTACCTGGTTTTGTCTCGGGGTCCACACTTTTGAGGGACTCGGTACCTAAAGCAGGCACAATTCACCAGCAGAAATCATGGTGATATATCGCACGTCTGCACCCACTTGCAATAACTTGCTACTGTCATTTCAGATGTCGGACCAGATCAAGGCTCCACATGGTTCTCTCACTCATATGCAATGTGTATTACGCCTGTTTTCTCCGTGCTATTTCTTCCTGGTGTGTCTAATTTGGACTCATTCGATTACTTTTTCGAAGCACTTTCTATCGCTTTCTGCATTTTATGGGATGAACAACACTCTTCTGGAATGATTACCCTGTAGAATTCCCCGTTGTTCTGCCCGCTTACTTATGTGTGAAAAAGTGTGTACTTCGTTACCTACACCATAACTTTTTAGCACTACGTGAGAGTGACGTTCAAGACCTTCGCAATGTATCACGATTCCGCTGGTCGTATATACAGGGCTTTCCGATCGAACATTCAACTCAAGTGACGATTCCAGCACAGGAAGCCTGTACTCTACGTCCCTGTACACAGGTGCATTCTATCTACAAAAACCCCCCACTACTCACCAATGATCCGCATTCCATTGGTCGACTATCGCACGACCATTTGGCTGACACTGTCAACCCAACATCGGAGATAATCTTAACAGCGCGTCAACAACCTGATTAGCCACTTAGAAAGTGGCCGTAGCCACATCGACGGTAAACAGGCGCCCTGAGTGATCAAAATCTTGGTCAGTGGATTTGTTGGTTTATCCTTTATAGCAGCTTTCAAATCGCAAGGACGTCTACAGCAGGGCTTCCAGTCTGTTTTTGTTTTTCTGAAGCAAGAACACAAACGAAATTCTTGACCTAATACCTACAGTTCAGACTAACTATCATCGACAGCAAATGTGCAGTTATATTTAGGCTATTATATCAAATCTACTCAACCTACTAAACGCTCATGACGTCACATCTTTTTTAGTGGTAGTCGGCGTCTGTTCGTCGATAGTAAGCCACCTTGCATTCAGCTCAGGACCCACCAACCTAACCTCGGACGTAATCTGTATGAACCGAAATCTCATATCATCTACACAAAGTGAACTAATTTTACTTTCCGCTACTTCTAGATTTATGTGTAATATTGTACTTTTTAGTTGTTGATGACATCAGTGCGACTGATTGTCAGAAGATTGAGTGTTCCTGTGCGTATGTGCCTTATTGTCAGCTAGTTGTGGTGTGCCCGTGGTGAACCGGGTATTATAGCACAGTCAGCACTTAAACACTCAGGCCCCCAAAGTTGGTGGTCTGTGACAAAGAGCTCCCTGAAAACGGTAGGTGTCTGACCTGTCTTTTGTGTAACTCACAAACCCATTCGACCTGTGAACTGGTTCCGCCTTGGGTCTACAAGACTTTAAAGCAGGACTCAGCTGAAAGTTCGATATAAGTGAGTCCAACCCATATAGAAGCTGTAGCCTCAGAGGAGGGTTAGAATGCGCTACGCAGTAGGCACCTCGCCTGTCGCCATATTAAAGATGCATCTCAAACTCCACCCAGATCTAGTGACACTGAGAACTCAACTCCAAATTACAAGATTGACCGAAGGAAAAGGACGATTATCGCTTCTATAACCAGTCGACCGTATCCATGTTGTTAACAAGAGGTCGAAGCCTCCAGCCATTGTGGTCTCATCCAATGGGTATGCTGACTTCGAAACTCATTTTGTTTGCCCAAATAACATCTCATCATCTGCTAACCGTGGTCGATTAGGCCAATGTTCTTTACAAAGCAACTCAAAACGTAAAACATCTTCAGTCGGTATGAGCGCCTGCAAGCCTAGGATGATGCCATTAAAACTGTGCATAGTTTTATACCCAACAGTGGTTATGTCCAATCTACCTAAGGACAAGTCAGTAACGCTAGCCGGACAACAAAAGTAGGACAGAACGGAATTTAAAATTTCTTCACTCAGTTGAGTTACCCTGGTCTCCTGCAGAAGGATAACTAAAAAGGTCATGAAAAAGCTGATCCCAAGTATATTCGGGTCACTGTCCATACTGCAACTGACTTCTAGAAGCTGATAGGTTTGTTTCAAGTCAGCTACATTGGTTCTCCCAGGATACATCATATTTGAAACAAATGCACGTGTCTGCAGTCGTCGTCTGAGACCCAACGAGGTGATGAACGCAGACACCCGAACATTATTACACACAATGTGGCTGCTTCAGAAGGCTCTGATATCGTTATTCAATCACTGTACGAGCTGGACCAGTGGAGATTCCTAGCATCATACATCGATCTCCGATCTGACGGTCACTGGAGTAAATCGTGTTCGCCGAACAACACACCTAGCTCCAGTAGGCGCGCCAACTAGCCTTCAAAACTGGGGAGATAACGGAACAGGCACGCACAACTCGACCTGAAGCCCAAAGACGGTTGACTTTTGGGATCAGACATCGTTCTGAAAGCTAACGATTACAAGACCTGAATGGAGACAACAGTATGCAGTCACATATTTAATGCAACCGCACCCAAGACTGTCTCGAGTGATCTTCACGTACATACCGAATCCAGTAAGGAGTTAAAAAAATTCCACCTGGACGCTATTCCAATACAAGCTGGTGGTTTCAGCGCACCACAATAAGTAGACTCAGCTCCGCTCATTCGATGAAGATTCGGTTGTTATGCCTACTACGAGCAGCGAAAATTCCTGCCAGTGTAGTGAAGAGGAGTGATTGTACTGCACTACTCATACCGCTGCTATTCAGTAGTGGACACCAGAGCATAGATTTGGACATTGAAGTAAATGCAGGAAGAATGCAGGAAGAAACATCGGAGTGCAGTATCGCATGAAATGGATCATACACAGTCTAGAATTTGTGCAGCATGTATTTGTATTGGCTTAACACGGTTTAGAATCGAAGGGGCAACATTTATAAAAATCACGTAACATGGCCAAGTAACGATAGAAAGACCAATGCTATCCAACAGACGTTATATGATTTTTAATGAATGAACTGAGAAGAACACAGCGTTACAAGCAAGTTGTAATACGCAACGTTTCGACCACCTTGAGTGGCTTCGGATGGATTCCGATTATAACACTCCTGAGAAAAGCCATTCAAGGTGGCTGAAACATTCAGTACTACAACTTGCTGGTAACGTTGTGTTTTTCTCAATCCATTTATTAAAAATGTGTTAAACACGATGCCCAAACTGTTTGACTTTTTTCGCACCAGATCTGATGCGGTGCCATTCAACCAATTAATATTCGGACCGCATATGAATTTGCGCGGTATGTTTTTGTTACTGTCCGTTAATCAGTAGTGTCGCGTTAGACGAATCAATTGTCACGGTCTCAGCTCAATTATGTGTGAGTAACCCACTGACCATTGGTTTCGGAGGGATACCACCGTGTCATCAGGCAGTCTGTATGAGGACGATCGTCATTCCAAAGCGGGCGCTATCTTCTTAACACGCGACCTACAGCTCACACACGACCACGCCATGTGGACAGCTGTGAAAATGCTCCAAACTAAGGGATCTGGTCAAGGGAGTATTTAACGTTGACTGTTGCCGCCACATCCACATCAATAGTGCTGGCAGTCAGTGATAAAATGCATTTGATCTTACGCTTCCAAAAACGCCCGTGTCCGTGGATTTCGCCGTAGACAGCGCTCGTGATCCAGATCGGAGTGTACGTTTAACTTAGGGCCTGCTGCTTTGATATTCGGCCCACTAAAACCTTCAGGATTAGTGAAAGGGTGCGGAATGAAATTATCTAGTGATTTGGCAATGAGTAGTCGGGGATTGGGTTAATTTGAAGTTGAACATCACTCATATTTGGTTGCAGTATTAGCACTCAGGTAGACTTTCCAGATAGTCTGTCTCGAAAAGAAGCACTCGAGTTTCGCTCTCATTACAGCTCGTCAGTAGTGCACGTTCTTGCCACGACTGAGGTTAGAACCCTTGATACACTGCTACCTACGTGGTATATATATATATATATATATATATATATATATTACTGGCATGGTTACCTTCTGATTATAACTTTTGCACCAATATGTACTTGTTTAACTCCCTGAAGTCTTACTATATCCAACTAGTCCGCCTCCTATATTCCGTCCGATCGCCAGTTGTTTTGGTGTTTATCGGTGTTCATAACGTTTTCGACAGAACCGTGGTTGTTCGGATGAACGAATAATGGTCACACGTACAAACGGATGATAAATGTTAATCTGGTGAGTGACAGGTAGTCAACCAGAGTTTACGGAGATGGACGTAGCCACGGCAAACTACTCCATTCAGTCTGAGTTGCACGACCGACACAGGTCCTTAAAATTACAGCAACTTTGAGCTAAGACATAGCAGTTGATATAAAAGTCACATGTCGAATCCGTGTGGACCAAGTTGCAAACCATCATGTTCAGATTTGGTTCGAAAGCCTTGATTAGACTTTCCGGTAGCAGCTTTCACCGGAAACTATGTGGGTAAAATAATCTACCAGGTACTGTTCAGGATGGCTGTCCATGTTAGTCACCAGGTGTCTCCGAATTGCCTTTCTGTTCAGGTACAATTCAGGAACAACTGATGTCATTGAAACGTCGTTGTAGCATTTGGACATATGTTAAACAAAACGGCTAGGCGTGAAGTGAAGGTCCCGGCGGTTATGAAAAATACTGTTGATTTGCGTATAATATGTTGCCTTCTTTCGGTTCTGATGAGAGCTGCGCTTTCGTTGTTGTTATAACGTTGTGGTACTTGGATGGGCTTCTGCACACGATCGTTTGTTTATAAGATTTTGTCAGCCAGTAACGGTACCAGGAAAAGCGGTCCCTGTATGTGTACACCGACCTAACCGGCTGAGTGCAATAGGACGAGCAAGTAAGTGTAACCACATATACTTCATTTACTGCCGGAATGACCCTCACATCCAATCGATAAACAGACCGAATGTATACAAAAGCTCCCAATAAGAATAGAATATTAGATATCTTCTCTTTACGTCCGAGCCAAATAGTGGTTTACACCTATAAATGTCCGCGTTCAGCTCAAACCAACGAGGAGTTTCACTGTTGGATAAGGGGAAAACCATTAACTAACACAACGCCTTTATTATCTAATCGTCCGTTAACGTTTATAAGCCGGAATTCCAGCCCACAGTGTAACGAGGTGTCCAGTTGTGTCGGAGACCGTCAGCGCGACTTGACTTGAATCGGAGATCATTACTCTCTGTTGAGCGTGTCTAGATTTAGCCCCTCGGCTTAGAACATTCCTATAGATGGACCCACTGACCGCGTGATGCAACTTAGTTCGGACGCACTAAGACAGTAACTGAAACAAAGCGGGTCGAACGAACTCAGGGAGGCTGAAAGTGGACACAAAAATGCTGTGACCGGGCCGCTGACGCTGAACGAAGATTGGAGTGAAAAGCCCTACAGCCGGTTTGAGTGAGTGAATAGTCACTTTAACGTCAACGAGACAGTCATACTGGTTAACATAAGATGGTTGCTGTGGATGGATCAGGTTGTGAAAACCTGTCACCTCAGTAATCACAGTCGCGGTTACCCAGCCACACTGTACTGACAACACAGATCCTGGTGGTGTTATGTGAGAACCTACGTGCTTGAACTATACTAAAGTAAACAAAGATTGTAAATTGTAAGTTGGGTCAGAAAGTCTACTACACAATGCTGAACTGGAATGGGCATGGTAACGGGGATTATTTAGCAGAACCAGACGGGATTTCATTTGGACTGGGCAAAACCAGCCGGTTTTAATTTGTTCGGTTGTTTGTGTAAGAAATATGACGCTCTAGTTTTTGTTGACGCCCACCTTTACCAGTCGTTTTTTTAAGACAGAACTTACTCAGACAGATAAAGCCGAGCTTGTGTATTCGGATGTTTTTGGTTCGCAATTACGAGCTCCGACCTCAGTCAACTGCAGAAGCTGAGGTCTGGGAAACGAACACGTTTAAATACCAAGCGTCATGTTTTGGCTACTGAATCGATTACGAGAAAACATGGGGACATACGACATTATTGGGCAACAATGGATGGACAAGAGATAATTTCACCCACGATGGGTGCTGGGAAATCCAGTTACCGACATGCAAGTTAGAACAACAAACTGGTGCTAGCAGGTATTCTGTTTTTTTTTAACGACGTTGACATTAGGTCCTTCATTATTCAAGCATCGCCGGTGATCCCTCTGAGTTGAAAGGATTCCCACAAGAGAGCGTTTTTCTGCCAGTGGTTTTTTGCTAACCTCACTTAACCAGAAGGTAGCAGCCTCTCCGATAACCATTCATCTAGTCCGAATGTTTGTCGTGAGGTTCATATCACGGTAACTTGAATGCAACCGTGTTGTAAACCCCGAAAAGATACGCTGGACTGTCCACAGAATAGTAGTGCGCTTGATGAAACTCAAATTTTCTTCCATGTAATAAAGAGACACAAACTCTTGATCTCCGGACTAACTGTCTGTTTGTCTGTCCTCACAAATTGCTTCCAAATCAAATCAAAAGACGCGTGTGAGAAGTCACTTCGTTCTACTTCAAAACTTGTGTGACAGGGAGAAAAATACAGGGTATTTATGTAATACATGGTGACATACAAGCATTCTCGAATCAGATGATTGAAGGGCACTCAATAAAAATATTAATTAGGGCTACTAAGACACCAATGAACATAGCGGAATCAATTCTGGTCAGGTGAAAAATAGTGAGAGTTACCCCTTGAATTCCTCTGGGGATTTCTATTTATTCTGATTGGGCAAAATCACCTTCTCCAAGGAAAAGGCGGTTTTGGTCGGAAAAAATCGGGCTCATTAACAGATTGTTAATATCAACGCTTAATGCACTTGTTTCTTAAAAGTGGGAGACGATAACAGAAACTGTTTGTTTAAGTACATATTTCTTACAACGTGGAGCCACACCTCACCACTGAATAATCTCAACGATTGCTTGATTGGTCACCCCTGGACTTCTCTTATTGAACGTCCGAAGTACGAAGTTTACAATGCTCAACCTCGGTTCGTAGTACAGTTGGAAGGGAACATTTTTAACGCCAGTTGACATATTCCTATACACCATACTGAGACCTTTAATTGTGTTGTATGCGATCCATATTCAAGGGTCTAAGAAAAGGCAGATCGTAATTTGACCACGAACTGTAAGACATCACGTTCCAAAGATCACGTGCAGCTGTTTTTTGGTGGTTTGCTTTCAAAGCTTTATTTGTCATTTATAGTGTATCCATTTTTTGTACTAAAATCTATTATCGACGTACACTTGCTATAACATACTGTGGTATTACATTGCACTCATTTTAACACTTGTCGGTAGTACACAAAGTGCAATTTTCACTCTCTAAATCATGGTGAATCTCACTAGAGGCCCTTCCATCCGACGCCTAGCATTCTCTCATGTTTGAAACAACTTAAATAAATGCTTTCCATATGCGATAACGGGATATTATAGCGTGTCAGAAGATACATACCACGACGTAACCGCTTTTGTGGTGTTAGTTAAGAACACAGTCAGATTCTACAGGTTTCATGAATGTGGGTACAAACCGGCAACCTCTCACAAGCTTTATTATGAAAATCGATATGTCGCCGAATTTTCATAAGGTTTCGGAAATAGTACGTTGAAACTGGAAGTTGTTTATCAAATGGACATAGTTTTTGAACGTCAGCGACAGCAAAACCTCACGAGTAAATGAGAAACATGTGTCAGTATGATTCACTCGCTTACTTGATAAAGTCAGATTTTTAACACGTTCGAAATCTGGTCTGTAAAGGAATTGGAAATAGAGTACACTGTGTTAGAACTCTGAAATGTCTTTCTGTGTGTTGCATCTTTCATCATATTGTGACACGTAACTTTATCCGGATTCTCATTTGTCAGCCTCCAGGTATTCAGTCTATATCGTGTAACGGTTACCATTGTATGACAGCGCTAACTAGTTAGCCAGTTTTCTGGCATTCCGGCCGTTTCGTTGAGTAAACCAACCAGTTCAATCTGGTTATTCTGTTCAAGTCGCCTGGCAGTTCTTTTGTTTTGTTCTGAGTCACCTTGTTGGCCAAAGCGGTAAAAACACAGACCCTAGATCACGTAATGTTTGTTTACCCGGAGTGGCTTGTTAAGAAAACCAAGCATTCCCACACTTTATGGTCACAGTTAACTTCTATACTATCGAAATCTGCCCCAACACAGATTCCCTCCACAAGACGGCGTTCGTCCTCAGTGAAGTAATGTAGTCTGACACAGCTAGCCTACATCCAACGAGTTCATTCTCACGGATTCAAAATAGTAGTAAAAACCGTCCGGTTTTACTACCCGATCTACTAAATAATGACCGATTCAGATGCGTATTCAGATGATGTGCAAAGCAATACGATTACCATAGTTCCATGTTGCTTCCAACCACATTGCCTTTAACTGCATTGTCCATCGACAAGCTTACCTCGAAAGACATCCGGTTTCTTCTTGGGCCACAAGTCTACAACTAACCGATTCATTCATGGTTATCAGTTAGCGCACTAATCCGACAGGCCACTTTCAAAGCTGAGCATCAGCGGTGTAACACCAGTAATCCACCGGTGAACACACCGGGATTGAGTGATGTGGGCCAGATTGAGCAGAAACCCTGTTTTGGTTGAGCGTACTCTGTCGTCAATGTGTGCTGACGCATCCGACTAAGCTAGGGTGCCTATAAGTGTGGACCAGCGTACAGCGTCCGATGTTCGGTTCAGTACTGTTGCGTCCACTCGGTCACATACGGTACAAGGATGTGACGCACACACAAGCGGCTTGTCAAAACCATAGGTCGGGTATTAGAAGCTCGAGCCAAAAAGAAGCAATCTGATGAGACCAGATCGCGTACAGTACAGTTCTGCAAACATCATCAAGCTTTGGATACTCTTGGGCTTTATGTATCGACAAGCCCAAAACAGTGAAACGATAAGAAAACATAATTTGTACGATTTCGATCTTTGAGCTAATTCCACTGGTCGCATACAACCCAGCATTACAGGCAGTTGAAGATTTGGTTAGGAAGGTCACCACCAAACATGAGAAGCAGTGCAAATCAATAATTTTTGCGCACATAGATCTGGTATTCATTGGCTTATCAATAAGACCTTACTGATAACCAAAAGTTTCGTGGTTGAGTTACGTAACAATACAACTGATGGATTGATCGGGTTCACTTGATAAAAAATAATCATCCGAACGTGCTCCGAAATCGATGACGCTGGGCTGCGTTATCTATCGTCAGCCAGGCCTTGCTCCATTGAACATATTGATCGTTTGAGAATATATTCGGATATTTGCTGAAGAAAGGCATACATTCTTTGTACCTACTTAGAAGTAATTGAGACTGTAAACACACCGTCTGACAACGCGAGATACAGAATGGTAAAATGGAACGGCTATAAGTACCAATATGATCGCAAATGTCCGTCAGTAAATATCGTCTGCAGCACCGAAGTGGACTATTGTGCCAGCATCGTCTAGGTTACCTGATCAAAGCGTACCTGTCAATGACTTTATTAAAGGTATTCATAATAAACTGTCAACGATAGTCGATTGGTGGATAGGCTGATGTATCAGGACAATATATATTGCTAAGTTTCTTGGTCAGTGATATCCAGCCTACTTTGTAAAAGTCAGCCGATTCAAGACAATGGTGCTATACTACCCGGTTCTTCTGAGCTCGCCTGAAACCGTATGGCACATTGTGCATTTTAACCAATCATCCAGCTATCTGACTGGTGTGACCTACCGACTCAGGCTGTCTTGTTGGTTAACAACTGTTTACTTAATGACACAATACACAGACTTATCTATGCAGGGTGGGTTATCGCAGATTCTACTCATGGGTGATTTTAATAACCTTGATATTGAATTTGGCATCCACAAAGTTCACACGAAACTTGCATAAACTGCCTTTGAGATCTACAGTGTACACATTAATTCTCACCTTGCCGAATATATCAGAAAGTTCACGCAATGAAGGGCCACTCAGAAATGTTCACGGCTAGATTCCATTCCATTCAACGAAGAGCATGTGACTAATGACCTGCAAATTAATACCCATCTTGGATGCAGTGACCACGGAGTCATCACATTTGATATAATAGGTGAAGTAGAGATATACACCTCAGATTCGTAAAAGACTTTTACAAAACTGACTGGATATCATTGACCAAGAAACTTAACAATGCGTATTGTTCTGATACATCAGTGTGTCCACCAACTGATTATAGTTGGCAGTTTGTTATGAATGCTTTTAATAAACCCATCGGCAAGTATGCTATGACCAGGCGATCTAACCGATGCAGACACAAGAGTTCACTTCGGTGCTACAGACGATATTTACTGACGATAAACAAACCATACTGGAAAAAGTGCCAGTGAGAAAGAACGAAAACAACGTTGTGTACTGACGGAAGTACCCACAAAATATTATATTCCCGAATACGTAAAAAATCAAATCTGTCTTTACTTTGCGTACCATTGATTCTGCATGACAACGGTGTAGGCTTTAAGATGTTGCTTTGTATTTAACTGAAGGTACCTAATAGCTAGGAATATCACTCGAGATAAACATACAGGGGGAGTATATAAAAATCAACGCATTAAGTAAAAGGCGGAGAGTACACGTGTTGTGAGCTAAGAACGCGGATGGCACAAGGGTCATTTATTCGGGAAAACAACAAATGGGTTAAGCGCTTAAACAGGACCACAAACTAAAACACTCATTTGTATACTGTACTCGGCCCAGACCGTCTCGGTTGCAACAGACGCCAGACGTAGCAGGGACCGATGCTGCACTCCGATGTTTCTTCTTGTATTTTTCCTGCGGCTACTTCAATGTCCGAATATATGCCCTGGCGCCCACTACTTAACAGTAGTCGTGTGAGTAGTATATTACGATCGCTCATCCTCACTACACAAGGTTTACAAAGTGATGAGCCGTAACTGCCCGATTGTTTGAAAAAGATAGATACTCAAGACTTGAAAGCTAGGCGATTCTGAACAAACATAATTGATATGACAAAAATTTATGATTTTTGTACAGATTATGGATAGTGGGACATAGATGGCACACACGACTTGCCATAACATTGTGGACCGTAACTGTTTCTCAATACGTTCACATTACTTTTGCCCACCGAAGCAGTTTGGATGCATAGCGACCATAATCGTTGTAGAACCCTGTGATACTGATGACGCTAGCAACGGACTGACGAAGAAGCTGCCCGTAGTATACGACCCAGCCACTTGCGTCCTCTGGTAAGGAATATTCAGTTTAAAGTACAGGTAGAGTTATCTTCCTAACATATCGCAACTCTCGTCCAGGTTAGCTGTTCAATCTGAAGTACATTCTCGAGGCAGTCAAAGGATCTTGGTCTCAGTTTTTAACATTCGTCGGGTAGCCGTACAGAGCGATCATGGATACCAGTATGACACAATTACACGGTGACTCAGATAAGGTTACCCATGTGTACGCTAATCAGTAAATCACCGCAATTTGTTCAGAGCTGAATCTCCATCGTAGTCGACAGAAAGGTTGTCAAACTAAAGTTTTGGTATGCATGTTAGATCTACAATCATGCGAATATCGTTGATCTGATTTCAACCAAATTTGGAAGGCACATAGTAAAAAATAAAATAGAAAAAGGCAAAGATGTGGACCGTAGGATCAACCATAAAATGAGATTGTTTCTAACATAAAACGGATAGCTTGTTAGTTTCTAGCTTCAGCCTGATAAACGATCTGCATTAACAGTGTAAGTGACCGAATTATGGAGGCAAATACGAGTCATCAATAAGGCAACATCTCTGATCGCAAACTCTAACTCCGTGTGACTTGCATAGACACCATGTACAAAGCGCAAGTTTCACACTTGTGTTTCATATTGTTTTGAGAGTCAATCTGTCAGACAGAGTCAACGTATGGAAGTTTCGATACACGAACATGATTCGTCGTGTTGTGCAACATAGCCCCGAGAGGAATCCGTGAAAGAAATAACTTTCCTGTTTTTTTCGTCCAGTAACACAAGCAAAAAGTCTGACGCCCTCATAGCCTTGACAACCAAATCATTATACTCATAAGAGTGAGACATACAATCAATTAAAAGCTGTCTTTTAATTAAAATTAACAGATATAGGAAGTGCCTTCAGTTGTGCCAGCGTTTGCACAAACCCTCGGGTTAATGGCTTACAGCTAAGCGTAAGTATTAGCCAGTTTTTCCTGATTGGATGCCATGAGGAACTATTGTGTTCTGTTCGTGACTGTGTATCACTCATGTCTCAGCTCGGTGAATAAGTCGATTTAAGATTAAGTGTAACTAAACTGTCTGAATCGGCTTCCAATCTGGTCGATCAAATCATACACGAAATCGATTTATTCCGATCTAATCTGCTGTACCTAAGTCATGGGTGTATTGACTAATCGATCATTCAGTCTCGCAAAACAAGTCAGATTCTATAATAAGATCACTTGAGAAGCCGTTAACTGTTATCTAAAAAAAAACGCGCATGTTTGCGCTCATAATACTGGAATCACATGAGCCAAACAATTTGTATTTCTTTCTATTCCTCAATCACAAATGTGTGAAATCACTTCACGTTTTTAGACTTTCTTAGGAGTTCTAATTTATTCGGAAAATCTGAGACTGCCAAGTGCGTCGTTTTCTAATACCTTGCTTGTTTATCAACAGAAAATCTGTGAACTACTTTTTTGAATCCCCCAAAAGGGATAACTTTGATCGAGGAGTGTAAGTTTAAGGGTGTGAATCACAACAGATGAATATCGTATGAAATTTCGTCTACCTGCCTCTAGTTCCCAAGAATGATAGTGATATGATGAATGTTATTTATTCTGCTCAGTGGGATGAAGTGTAATGACAACAATGATAACGAGTAACGCAAACTTCAGGTATGCTCGATGGACCGACAACATGGAGGTCAATAACTTCCGTTTGAAACTCGTGCAGTACAGGTCCGACGTCCCCTTCAGCTATCTCTCCTTACTTGGTGAACGCACAGGTGGCCATGCACAAACACCTTGGTATTAGGAAATCAAAAATCTCCAACTAACTAGATTCCCCGCTGATGTGCTCTCATATTTCTGCACAGCTTCATCACTCATTAGAAACCTAACTGTTTTCCCTATCGTCACTCAGTAAAGTCAATATTCACCGAAAATACGAGCAGAAAATTATTCACAAATAACAGATGCTGTTTTATCAACTTAATTAAATAAGTTTCGAAGTAAATGGAGATTCTGAAAAAAAGAGTAGTTTCATTGCAGCCACCATTTGTTCGAATAACTCTTAAGATGATTGTGCTACGAGATGATCACAAGCTGTGGGAGCCTTGATCACTTCTCCGTTATTTAGTTCAGTTTATCTAGACAGAAGACTGACATCACATAACTTAAATCTAAACACATTTCGTTTTGTCTCAACTAATGTTTACTGTTTAGTGTTTAGACATACAGAATGCCAAAAAGGAAAACGAAAACGAAATGAATCAAAGTTGAAAACCACTTAAGCAACCGTCAGAGCGATATCAACGTAATAAACTCTTCCTTTCGTACTCACATAGCTGGATGGTGGTATCTGATTTCAAAAGATTCTGTATACATTGACAACAGTTTACTTCGAGGTGAAGACAAACATATGGAAACTCTTCGATTGATCGCTAGCCTGTAACCATCTGAACATGATTCACAGTTAATGTCGTTTGTTTCTTCTGGGTGAACTCGTTTGTTGGACCAGTTTCGGTAGATGTCCGACAACCTTGAATCCAAGCCGGAACTCGACCCAGCCAAAATGGATTGCTTCACATCCACATGTGTACTCAGATTGCAGTTGATTCCGTGAACTCGGATATTCTTTGCTTGACAGAGCTGTTGGGTCCGGATTATTCACTATACGATCTTTCATTTTGCCTCAGCGAAGTTTGCTCATATGACACGTAATCTCCTCTGAATGACAGCTATAAAACTACTGTCATCTCTGAAATTGTTACATGAGTCGGATCGAACCTTTTTAAATTCCTTTGGATAACCATTGCCAGGAGAAGTCTACTTCAGTTGAAGTGGTTCGCAACTGCAAACCAGTCTTGCCCGATCAAACAGTGAAGGTACTGACCTATCCATGGATAGATCTATCCATTCGCTTAACGATGCAGATGCCAAAGAACGACTGACGGTATCAGACTCACTTTCTATTGCACAAAGTAGTTTGCACGCAAACAATTCAGTTTATCTATCGGATATTTTTCCTAGAGCTGCTCATTCATGATTATGTGAACACCATCACCTAAACTATCATAAGGTGCCAGATTGCCCAGTTTGCCTGCCGGTTGTGTTCACTAAGAAATCCTAGCTAAGACGTTTATAGAAACTACTCAGTGCACGAGGAGACCATATGTTTGTTAGACTGGTTGGCAATTCCTACAGTCGCGGTCATTAATAACCGACATTCAAACAGTAATTATTCACATAGTCTTACATTCGTTTTAGTATTTTTGTCGACAGAATTTTTATTGTGGAGAGTCAGACCTGGTCTTAGCAATTTTAGGTTTATCTACCTCAGGAAGCCCGCATGGCTGAGTAATCTGTCTATCTCACAACTTGAGACCTTTAAACATGGTAGCATCTGAAAACTTATCCTCATATAACGATTGAATTTCTCTAAGAATGTATCTGCAGAATCATCGGATTATCAGCTTTTGCTACACAACAGAACCGGGTTAATTCCTCTATTGCGTTTTGCACGATCCATTGCCTTTAGCAGCGAGATGAATAATGAAGTCATCGTTACCTCTTATACACTTTAGTGACTAGGTTATTGGAGAAGAGTTATGAGAGCTCGCAGTGAACCTGAACTGGTGCCAAATGTCGACAAGCATCCCCCCAACTACTTCGTATTAGGCATTGTGGTTGGTTGAAAATTAGAGCGCTGTTCCTAAAAATACTGAGACTGTACATGTGTCACTATCATATTTGCCTTGGTTGAGAATTTGAAAATTCAAACTTGGGGATAGTCCCTGAAGTTGTAATTTGTCCAGCTCGCTCGATGTTAAACGCACGACGAAAATGTTTGGATCTCCAAGGGATTGATTTACTCTTAGGTTAGGAATCACTGTTGCAATTGACAATGCAGTCATTCATATGACGGAATTCTATGCAACAAACATAAACCACTGAGTAGAGTTCACTTGTTGACTTTCATCTTGCTGTGCTGTGCCAAACGATGGTTTGCTTTGTCTACGCAAACGTTACTTGAAGGAATGTCCTATGATCCGTCTGTAGTAAAAACCCAGTAAGAATGCATTGTAGACCACACCAACTTTGTCGCGGGAAACAGTTGTTTAGTGTTCCCCATAAGTTTTTACTTATTACTATTTTCGTCCTTGTTTGTCGCTTCGTTTAAAACTGCCACTGTCAACGATAGTCCAGTTCACGCTACACGTGAATGTTGCTTACTGCTTTGTACACATCATTCTCTGGCTGGAAAAGCCTGAGCCATTGCAGCTTTGCGGTATTCGATCACGGATTTCCTCATGATGATTACAAGACATCTAATTTCGATTAGTTTATATAAGAAACCACTGTCAACCTGTGCTATCTGATACAAGGGCCAATTGATTTCTATATGCTCTCAACGGAAGTACGACTTGAAACATTCGTGAGCAGTTTAATAGCACTGTAAATCAAACACATTAAGTACTAATTGCCGTGGCGGTTGACCATTTCGGTTTTAGTGGAGTACGTAGCCAAGCGAACAAAATCTTTTCGAGTATAAGGTCCCCGATACCCGTAAGTTAGATCAATGTACCTACTAACAGTACCTCGCTTCGTAACTTAGAAAAGATCCACTGATATCGACAGTTCCTCGATGAAAAAGAAAATGGTGATTAAACGGCGAAGGAAATCTAACTGTTGAAGTAAGTGTAATATTCAGTGTATAAGTCGGCATAAAAATGCTGTAACCAACACGATTCATATTTGTGTTATAATTCTGCAACGCCCGGCGAAACGAACACACTGCAGGCGACATCCATCTCGAATTAGCTTGCCACAATGACCGAGGTCTAAGCATGCATGCACATAGCACTCACCACAGGTGGCTTTGGTTGTACCATTGGCACCTCAACTCACACGTCACGTAGCCAATGTAAGTCCGAAGAAATAAGACCACGAGAGGTGTGAATTGAGGCGTTTGTGTCCAGTCGGTCAATACTGGTTAGCCAGATGGTAGGCTACCATGGAAGTGAAGTCCTTATCAATGGGAAACAAAAATAGGGAAACTTCAGTAGTAAGATCTAAGCGAGAAGAAGGATATTGAAATTATAAGACAAGAGTTTGTTCACTACAAGTACATCTTATAACACTGTGGCTAGTTGGACTGAAATACAAGCAAAACATGCATCAACAAAGCTGGAGAAAAGAAATAGTAAAAGACCACCATGGTTCACGAATAAAATGGTCAAATAAGATATGTTGTCAGGAAGTGAAATGATATGGTTCAGTAACCAGGCCACAACAGTGAGAGATGCCAAGCAACGTTTATTGTTTTCGCAGTATGGCTATATTACCTCACGTCAGAGTTGACAAAAGACTGATTTTGATGAGTATTCTAGTGAGTTGTAAACCTGTTTCGTTCATAAATGCAGGTTTTTATGATTTATCGTTTGGTGAAAAAACTATCGTGATGGCACACTCCGTTAAAGAAATATCGTACCGACTGGAAAGTCTATGGGAATACGAAAGCTGCGATCAATTGTGGGTGATGTTCAACTTGAAATAAACCAAATCCCTGACTACTCATCAGTAAATATCGCGTAGTTATTTTGAAAACGACGAAGTAGTGAATAAGACTTGCTTTCTGTAGTGGAGCAACAGGCTAATTACAACACAATAAATATGAAAACAGTAACTAGGCAGAGTCAGAAAAACGATCAATAGGGGTTATGGACGTCGCTCTCATGTCTTCAAGGGGTATGTTCAAATGAATTAAACAATCCAAGGACCCGTTCGTTTTGTTAGTTTGTCCATTTGCAGTCGCCGATACATGCTGGGTCCCAATGAATGCATTGCCTTTTCAGCGTTGAAACAGTTACAGAGACGTGTGTAAACAGCCAGGTGTTATTGATCGTGAACCGTAGTGGTCAATCCACTGGGTCGATGGGGCCGAGCGACTTCACTGGAAATGCATGTGCACCCTCTCACCAGCTAATATGACTGCGGTTCCAGCTGTGTGTTGATGCCGTTCACTAACCCGACTCGGTTAGGAGGCCTGTTCTTTGAGTAAACCCTTTTGTTTGTACCCCGAATTTTGTATCCCGATCCACACTAGTGGGACGTTCGTTAAATTGGCATCGAAACATGCGACAGTGACATCGATACACTTTAAGTCACTTCCATGCTTTTATATTTGTTGCGCATATCGACTATCTGTGAGTTGTTTTAATCAGCACGCCTCATTGTCTTCTCGCTCCTTCCCTTCGCTTTCATATGGTAGTTGTCATAACCTAGTCATAGCAACATCCAGTTTAGCACACCGGTAAAACCGAATTATTCGGACTTCCTCGGTCATTCATGGGGAAAAATTTGTGTAACCTACATGAGAATCTAGTGTGGTGGAATCTATTGTGGACATTTACTCTGTCATTGTATAGAATGGCAATATTGTTCATTCATTTTCCGTTCTACTACATTCGTTAGATTTTGTCAATTTTCGATTATCCACCGGATTACTACAAATTCAAAGGAATACTCCACGGGTGAAGTATGAAATTGTTTAAAACCGCTGTTACCATCAGCCGAATGAAGCACTTGTGGACCAATCGTTTACATGGACCACAACGACACGTAGTCTGGATGTTGCGAATCAATACACTTTGCCGCGAAAATCCACAAATACGCTTGAAAACCCTCGTATAGCTTATAAGCAGGTGTGTATACATTAACAGAACGCGTTATTGGTCCCACAAATTCAGATCGTTCACAATTGATCACGTATAGCTTGTTTGACTTCAGCGAGCATCATACGGTCTATCGCATCACGGCGAACAAAATTTGTCGTCATTCTGACCAATACAGGTGAATGGCATGAAAGTGAAAATGCGTCAGTTCATCATACGGATAAATTTTCACTACGAATATCACGAAGTGTTAATACTCGTGCACGGAGCATGACTATAGCCACTAAACCCTTCTCACGACCAGTCCAATGTATGAACCCGTATGGTCACCATTTGATTCGCCACCTAACTATTCAGTCTGGGAAGGTCTGACCTAGTTTCAGGTCCTAGTGGCAACGAAGCAGCGACGGGTGGAGTTCCAACTGCCACAGTTTTCCTTCCTATCTGGCCTTGGGTGGCGTCGACCCTCGGAATCAAACTGTCTGGTCGACCGTCACGTGAACGTCGTCTGAAATTCACATTCCCCACATTTGCCAGTCGCATTTCGTCATCATGTGATTTGACTCCGATTGCGACAGACCAGACGATCGATCCAAGCATCTGACCTTGCAATCACTAGGGTGGTAGCGGGACTGTGATGCGACGCACACGAGATACACGAAGGTCGTTTATTTTTGCTTCTCTTACTAAGTTTGCGTTTAGAAGCCGCAATTAGCTTCTTCCTCAGTCTCACTGCGACTGCTCCGGCTAAACCCAACTGTTCGACCCTAAGTTCTCAACTTTCATTATAAACACTATATTCAACAGCATTATCAATTAGTGCCGCGGATACCCAACTGTCATAAAATCGCGACAAAATGTAACGAAAGGGAGGGATGGAATTCGACCCTTAAAATCATCATATTTGATCTCAACTATTCCACACCCAGCAATCGAGTTTAAAAAAAAGAGTTGAGTGGGATCAGCAGAGATAGTTTGCATGCAATCATCTTTACACTTCATTAGTACGGCTTATCGGTTGTGTACCGTTTGGTAAAAAGAACAAAACAATCAGAACATCGTGTAAGTAGTCAGTAAGTTCAGACTAGGTCAACCAATCAAAACTTTGTTTGTGCAAACTGACTCGAACAGGTGGCTAGATAAATCGTTCTTTTCAGCGGACCTGATTATGATTCGTTTTTCTACTTCCCTCGAAACTAAATGAGTTTTTGATGAGTCCATCTGAATGAATGTGTTGTTTTCGATCTTGTCTTATTTTCCAGTTTGTTCTGCAAATCGAACGTTGTTTTAGCTCCTGTTCACTTGACCCGTGGTTTGTTTAGGTGCTCACATCAAGTGTGTCTTAAACATCGCCAACTTTGTAACTGGTTCTACTAGTCTGAAAAACCTTCTGTGTCAGAAATCAAGTCTTACCAATTAACAGCATTACTAGTTCCTTACATGATTGTCTGAAATTAGGACATGTCATTCGGTCTCACGCGTTGTCCAATCAGTCGAGAAACGGAGAAAAATAAACCGAACAAAATAAATGAAAACGAGACAAGAGAATGGTCACAACAGAATCGCTGGAAGTTGACGGACTAAAATGAGCGTGTGTCTCGTTCATCGAAATGAGTAATCGGATTACGTGTCACACCAAAATCACACTGTAAGGTGTGCCAACTGACAGTATATTTCCAAGTATGGTCGAAAAGATTTGAGATGTTTAATTTTCACTTAGTCCGGAACCAATAGCAACAACCACAGAAAAGAAATGAAAGTACTGGGTTAGCTGTTAGCCACCCAATGAGAACGGAAACAGCACAAATCAGTATGTGTAAATTTATCGTTCGTCTAAAGTAGCAGTTGTGGGCTGCAAACAATGAATTCGACTCGCTGAGACGTTACAGTAGGCCACCGTGTGAAATCGGTTGCATAGTTGCAATGAATGGTGCTGAGTTTATGTATTGTCGAGATGCACGTGCAGGAAGCTTACAAGTGTTCTGTTGTTGTCAGGCTCCTGATGATTATACCAAACCCTAGTGAGGACCATCTAGCAGACCACTAACTATATTGTTTATTTTGAAGAGCAATATACACATCTTCGTTTATGGGAAGAACAAACGATGACACCAAAATTAAGCAACATATATGTAAACAGGTGAATGTGAAAACAAGCTATCTGTCAAATGTGAGACGCTGTGTAATTGGCAACATTGAACAGTTGACAAGACCTCTCACAAGAATAGTAAGCGTTAATAGTCCAGTCATCGAATGAAAATTTATTTGTGCCGTACATAACAAGCGGGTTTTAGGATGAGAAAAAATGCACGAAAAAATTGTAAAAGGGAACTGAGGTAAACGGTAGATCGCACAAAATTGAAGGCTCTTCAGGGCACAGAAGTGCTATCACAGTCAAGGCTCACGAATCAAAACAGAAAAATGTCCTTCATAGTGAGACAACTGTCAGAGAGGTGGCAACAGTTAACGCCAGGTTCTATCATGAATGTGTCGTAGGTTTTGAGGGAACCTAGAACAGTCAGTAGACATAAATCCGTTACTCCGTAGGAGGGCAACCCCAGTCGAAGAATAGTGTCACTTAAAGAAGGAAATATAATACCACGAAAAGAGATTATCACAGATGAATGAGAAACAGAGTTCACATCATAGCCCAAAGTATGGAGGACCGACTGAATAGCGGCATTATGAAAGTCGGTCCCGTACTTCGCAATCTTGTCTGTCCAGGCTATTTGGCTTCGGTAATCATCCACTATATTGACGTCAAGCACCACAGCAGCGTCGCCAGGCCTTTGGCCACACGGTTGTGTCGGGCACAACAAACGTCATGGGTGATCCAGCATGATTGTAAAATACGAGTAAGGCTTTCCGATTGACCGCAGTTGCCACGGCAAAGAACTGAGTGGTCACTTCGGGATGCCCAAACCGCCCAAAAGAATTGGGATATGGATGTAGCTGATTGGTGTGTCTTTAGGAGGGCGGAGCCACTGTCGAACAAATTGGCGAACCGTACAGTCCATGGCTTTGAGGGTGTTACGGTGGACTCGGCTCAACACCAGTGAGTGATTCATCTTCGGGATCAAATGTTGTCTCAGGAGTTCAAGACGTTGGTATGGCTTCAAGGGCGCTTTGGTGGTTTTATCCAGCATCGTACGAAGTCGCAGACGGTGATTAGTGAATGATTTACCCTTCCAGGTGAATGGGATACCTACATAGGTCACCGTGTCGGAGGCGCTTAGTGAATGGATAGTATCCGGGTCGAAGTGGATGGACTTATCAGAGGTGGCAGTTGCGTTGTGTTTATGGTCACCGCGGATGACCATAAGCTTAATCTTCTGTGTGTTGATCTTCAGTCCGAATAGTTCCAGAGCACTAGCGGTGGTTGTAAGCTTCTCAGAGAGACGCGTCGGATTCTCAGCTAGAAGGATCAGATCGTCAGAGTAAGCGAAACCGCTAACCAGTATGTTGTGGAACTAGTAGCCAAGCTCCGGTCGAGATAGTGCCAACACCTCATCCATTGCCATGATGAATAAAAGCGGGGACAGTGGGTCACCCTGGTGAACACTACGCTGAGATCAGAGAACGGAGCCATTGAGCACGGAGGAAGCATTCCTGTAGGAGTCGGCAATGTTATGCGTTAGAGGTGGAGGAGCACCGAAGGCTCGGACCGATCTGATAATCGAATTCTGTGAGATAGAATCAAACGTTTTGGACACGTCTATAAAAGCCGCACATAGACTTGAAGACGTGGTACATGAGTTTCGAAGCAGCGCATGAAGCAGGGAGGTCGCTTCGAGGCAACCGTCACGGTGTAGGAATGCAAACTGGAGAGCGGGCAGTTGCAGGTGCGTATTCCAACGATCGGCCAATATATTGTGGAAACAACGTATCAACGTTGAAGATACGGCAATAGGCCTGAGCTCGGTGGGAGATGAAGGATTGTTTACTTTGGGTACAAGCGTGATGGGTGGGCGGTATAAATGGATTGGACAACCTTGGGTTAGCAGGAAAAGGAAGTATCCGGCCAAGGCATCAGCTTTCATGCGTTTCAAATGTTTGGGCAACAATTTGTCCAAACCCGGAGCAGTGTTTCCCATATGCTACAAGGTGCTTGATACTTCTTCTCCAGTGATCGGGTCGACCAGAGACCAGTCCGGAGGCAGAATCATGCAAGATGGTTGCTCACCAACGTGTGGATGAACTGATAGTACCTCGAACCAGTATTCGTTGGAATTTTCCGGGAGGCCGCGGTTCATCTTACAGGCAGTTCTCCAACTGCCAGAAAAAACCCACAAACGCAGCATCTTTTTTAAGCTGGTGGTAAAGCGTTTGAATCGCTGCATATTTAGCCTTCCGTATCTGTTTCGTAGTCACGTGGGTTCCCACGTTAACACGATAACTTCGTCCAGTGACCAATCGTCAGATGCACGGAGAAGCGAATGAGGCGTGCATATTCAACAGCGATTTAACTTATACCACTGTGAAAATACCTGCCTGAAGACCGCGGGCAATAGCTAGTAGTTCATCACTGTGAAGTAAAGCCTCGCAATTGGACTCCAGTTGGGTAATCGCTGTTTGGATCAAACAGGTAAACCACTCAGAGTGATCAGCAGCTTGGTACCCAATATCCGATGTCGTGTTAGTCTATGAGACGGTGGTTGGATCGGCAGCGGGGACAGTATTCCTCTGCCAATTCAGCGCATACAGACGAGTCCGAATGCTCTCCAAAGTACGACCTGGGAATTGTGACAGGAGTCGACGATGAAGCTCGCATCAGGTAGAGCGCAATGAAGCCAGTGCATCGGCACATCTCATAAGAGTAGCCGATTCTTGCTGAGACCAAGTGGGTCCGGCGGTCTTCATGGATATGAGCTTCTCATGGTTACGTTCGACGGGATGTGCATGCCTTCTGTGTTGACTGAGACCGATTTTGGTGGGAAAGCTGCGGTCACAGTTGGCACATTCAAAGATTGTGGCAGGCTGGGTGTCTACTTCCTGCCCTGAACCATTCCTGCGTCGGTGCATACGAGTATGAGCCGACAAGCCAGCACTTGATTTGAAAATCTGGCCACATTCTGAACAGGTGTACTCCGCTCGCCTATTCTGTGTACTGGTAGTTGCCTGCACGGAGGTACTGGCGGTAATTTCATTCACTTGATCAAATGTAAACAGTACGATTAAAACCAGGTAGAGTGGTTTGCGCTATATGGAGTTGCTGAACTCTTAGCCAGTCAGGGTTTGCACCGAGACCGCCCAGTCGAAACCACGAGGAGGTGGTTTAGCGCGCAGACTACTACTACTGCAGTGAACTTGAGCGATCATAACGTACCACTCATACCGCGGATATTCAGTAGTAGGACCGGAGCATATATTTTGACATCGTACAAGCCACAGGAAAAATGCAGGAAGGATAATCAGAGTGCAGCATTGCTCATAGTGGTCCCTGCTACTTAATGGAACTGAGCATTGACGTCTGCTACAAACGAAAAGATCTGGGGCCGAATACCGCGTGCAAATGAGTGGTTTTGT